>PNEQ01022257.1:0-72918 GCA_003012365.1 Medauroidea extradentata
GATGGGGGCTTCAAATACCTTCGACAGATCAGTGTAATGCACAGCGGGGTTGCCTACGCTGAGTTTTCATTGCGCTCCCCTACGAAGACGGTACATTTCCGCCTACGGGTTTATAGTTAAAAAGTGCTTGTTTTGGCTCGTACTACCTGCCCTCAAGCGTTGTATCATGAATTAATATACACCCTGTATATGTATATATGTATTAATATAAAATATCCTACTAAGATACATTTCCAACATAATTTTATAACAAAGTATGTATAAATATGTATGGAAATATGGAACAAAGACATGTAAAATAATATAGAAAATTATTTCTCATGGATATTGTTTATCAGAAAAAGGCCAATTATCTTGTACGGAATAAATAAAAACCTAATGTGAAATAATAAACAGCACAGCTGTTTGTGGGTACTTCTAGATATCCTTCAATTTCTTTCATAGTGATAGGGACAGTTTTTTTATTCTAATGAAATCTCTTAAAAATTCTTTGTCATCCATCTGCTGATGTTTCCGAAATAATTTGGATATCTTTATTAAATCTACTTTCTCGTCACCAGCATCTTGAAATAAAAATATGTAAATCGTCTTCCATCACCATCCAAAGAATTATTGTTCCTACATGCACGCACTCCCGGTCATCGGCTTGTTTTCAAAGTCCTTATTACGATAATCGGTACATCTTCATGTTTTAACTTAACCAATCGTTACCAATTGATTAACCTCAATCAGTAGACGAGAAACATAAATTGTTGCTAACCATAGCTTAAATTTAAATCAAAAGATAATCGAAACAATATCAGACATTGAGAAACCGGCACTTAATGTAGTGTAACACTTACTATTGTTTATAGAGAGATAAGAATAACACAAAAGTATGGCTAAAACCGCGACCTGAAAAGTAATACTGAATTACAAAAAGCAAAAACAATTTTGAGAACATTTCTTTAAACTTATGAATAATAGCATATTCGGAAAACAAATGCAAAATGTAAGAAATCGTATAGATATTACATTAATTAATAACGGAAAAGGCTATGATCAATACTATAGCAAGAAATGTGTATCAAAATAGAAGTAATTTGAATCAAGGTTTAGTCGTTGTTACTGGACAAATGAAAATATTAATTTAAAAAACTTATTTTGGAGATATGAATATATTAGATTCATTATAGTTATGACTGTTTGGACAACGTGTTACTATTTGGTTTGAGATTAAAATTGTACTCATTTTAGACTGTTATCAATGAAAATAAGATACATAAAGGAATTAAAATATTAAATATATAATTAATTAAATTTAGTGGCTATGAAAATTGTATTGATAAATTGGAAATTAAATAGGAAAATTTTACTAACATGAGACCGTTTCATTTAAAATTTCAAACTACCAAAGAAACTATAATTTGGTTCTCACAGTATGATAAGATTTCATGGGTGTTATGAAATAAGCATATGATAAAGTAGTAACACTATTTTTGCATCTAACGTATATTTACTTTCCGTAGACAGTAGCTCTATTTTCATCAGATTTGATCTACAAGCTTTAGATTGTTGTTTAGGCCGTAGGCAAAGATGCAGTTTCTAGCGGTAATTTTCATGTTTATGGATGCAGGAACGAAACAAATTCGTACCTTATTTTGTATTTATACCTATAACTCATACTTATAAACTACAACATTTTCAAAAATATTATTATTTTAAGTTTACGTGTTAGATTATGTTAGTCATACAATTCCTTCTTCGTAAAACATAACCTATTCTAATAACAGAAAAAAAAATTGTGTTCTGGGGATCTGGGTTCTCCATGGCTTTGACCTTGTGAAATCACGCGAGACAAGCGGTGTTGTACGCAACTTTATGTATACGAGCATCAGCAGAGGTTCCTCTAATACAACTCATGAGAACTGTGAACTGGATGCACAATATACTTGATTTAGTTTATTTGTTGCTGTGTAATAAAAAACAATACACGATCAGATGTTGTCGACAGTCGAATGCTTGTAGTAACACTTGTGGGGAAAACACTTTATGTGTAAGAAGGTATCATACATACAAACAATAGCAAATGTTTAATCAGTTTATAAAAATATTTCGTCAGGTACAAATAAATGCTTTGATGTATGTGTGTCTACATGTAGTGATTTCAACATTATTGATCGATTATTGCCGATTCAACCTGAACCGATCCATCTGACGAAATAATTATCCATCAATTCTTTTAGTGTGAAAAAGAGATTTGTGGTAACATACGTTTTTGAACAGTTGATGCCAGCTGCTTGCCATTGTAATAGATTTCTTGTATCTCGTTTCTACGTCTCCACCAAGAAGCAGGGGTGTGGATCGAGAATAGGCGCCATGTGAACCTACTATTTCTCATCCTTCTTATATTTGGCAAGCGAAATCAAAGTTCAGCATAGTTCGCCCATTTTCCGTAGGAAAAGTAAGCTTATAATATCACTGTTCTGTCTGTGTGTGTATGTGTGTGTGTGTGTGCCGTATTTCATCACTTATAGCATTTAGCAACCTGACATTACTTTTATGTATTTCGTTCATCCTGTGCTTATATTTTCACAACGCGGCCTTCTTTATATTTTTAGATTAGTATTATGTATCTTAACCAGTACAAAAGTTAACAGAATGGCACGAAAAAAATGTCTTACAAAAAGGATTATGACAGTCGAACAGGTGTAGAGAGATGTGAGCAGCTGTGTATTTATTATGAACTAATTAGGTTTTCTCAGTTCAAGAATGCATTTGTCAATTTCACTGACGTTCATCTATTGCAGCATGAAGTGGAATCAAACAGATACAAATATAACAAAAGCTTCAGTCACTGATAAAGGAATGATGTTCTTGCCAGTGACATTTCGTTACTCATTTATCCTCGTATTTATACCAATTATGTCATACGGTTCATCAAAAGCACGGCATTAAGTAAGTAATTAATAATTTTTTTTAGGAGGGGACAAATTATATATACCATCACTTCCCAATTATAAACTGGAATGCGTTCATCATATGCTTTGCCTGAAGACAGGAACAGAGGTCACATCCCTAACTCCGCTACAAACTTGTCTGAGAAAATATTCCGAGTTCTTCTTCCTCTTCATCATCGTGCCATCATTAACAAACTACTATAATTTTACTTTGTATTACATTAGATATCGTTAACCAAACGAACCTTCTTTATTCCTTTTGTTACTGAAAGAGCAAAACAAATAAAACAACAAGTTTGGTATGCATATTAATACTTATTTCAATAAATAAAGTAGTGTATAGATTAATTAAATTTTATTTAACATTTACATTGACTAAACTGTGATACACAAGGGATGTTTTTGTAAGAGTAGTACTTCAAGAAATTTTACCCATTTTATACTTGATAATCGGTTATATTAAGTAATTAGGTAAATTCTAACTGTGACAACATTAGAGCTTGGAGTGTTCAAAAAGTAGGCCGAGTACTGTTTAAAACATCCCAATAAATCACAGGAGATACAACTCGTTTAAACCGGCGAGTTCCTGCTGATGGTAGAACATATATCGATACAATACAGGACAAATGTAACTGAAAGTAGCTTGTTACTTAATATAACCGCATATTGCTGGGTTTCTCGGACTGAAAAATAAATTGGAAATTGACTACCATATGGATCTGTGCGGCGAACACGTTATCGTATGTTTAACTGCGGGATGACGAACGATGGTTGGCAATCTTGCTATGCTGTAAGAAGAGACTTGGTAACACTGTAGGAAGATACTTGGTAATGTTAGCTGCAAGCAGTGAGACACTCGCTCTCTGCTCCGCTTCCACTTGTACATCAAGACACTGACACTCATTTGCCAGCACCGGTGCCAGCACCCGGGGCGCCACCGGAAGCGCCACCGCTGCCGTTATTGGTACCGCCGCTGCTACTACCACTGGCACCACCAGAGGCGCCGCCGCTAAGTAGGCTGTTAACAACTTGGCCAAGACCACCACCTTGCGGGTCAGGCACCGCCTCTGCTCCAGCAAGCAACAGTGCAGCCACCACACAGGCCAGGATGCAGGAGACCACAGCACGGTTCATCTGTGTGAAATACATTATTGTATGTAATTGTACATGATGTGTTCCCGCCAATATATATTCTATGGATACGCAAAATATAAATGGAGAAGGTAAAACAAAAACGTGCTACATTTTCCGCCTCTGTCAAGGTCACTTTATAGGTAAGATAATGGAGAGATTAGGCCTGCTTCTACGCTAGCTGTTTTTGCCTGTCGCCCGTACAACCCGAATAATGAATGAGCTGAGGAGAGATAGTTGTGAAGAAAAGACAAAATAAGAAAGGCGAGGAATAGAAGAACTTTCCGAATATAACTTCCCGATAGTGGAAACGTCCTACATGTTTTCCACATGTAGGAACCAAACCCTCTATATATCAGAGAAGTTGCTGGTCACAGCCTCTGAGGGGCTGAATGTGCTATTCACTATCCTGATAATATTAAATATGGGTATATAATAATAGCGACATTTGGCGGGAAAACTTTCCAACTAATAGTTTACATGACCATTGATCTCATGTGGGAATCGTGCCGGACGATACCGCTGGTCGGCGGGTTTTCTCGGGGATCTCCCGTTTCCCTCACCCATTCATTCCAGCAATTCTCCATACTCACCTCATGTCACCCTCACAAGCGCTAAAAAACGCGATGTTAAACGCTGACAAAAATCTCTTCACTCACTCGTGACCATTAACGTAAATTAGTACAGTCACGTAACTGATATAATGTACTGCAATATTTAACATCATCATATTGCAATAATAGATTTTGTTGAATTTTGAAATTTACATAACATCTTACGTTTCATAGGGTAATAAATTCTCAATGGTCAACACTTAGCAGTGAAGTTGTCAGCACTGGTTGGAAGTTATATGAGGGGGGAGTGTGTTGAGCAGCACCGGATTGACGGGGTGGGACAAATCTCACATTCGAAAATGTCATGGTCTATAAAAGTACACACATGTATGTGTGTATATAAACGATGTTTGCTTAATTATAGGTACAAACGAAAAAAAACTTGTGTGCCGAATACGATAAAACAAGAAAATAATGATAATAACCACAGTTTACGAAATCTATAGCTTACCCAATATGACACATTGCATGTTAGGACAGGAACGCCCTATTACCAATGCTCCTGAGAGAATCAAAACGTCCAAATACTGTACATGTGGTTGGACGAAGACGTTATAATGAACTTCAGAAAAGGCGCCGTTCATGTGAAGGCTAGTTTAAGCACGTTTTCACATCGATGCCCGTACACGCTCAAAAACATTGCCATGTTTTCACGTGTCCAGACATCGTAACGGGAAATCCGTCGTTTTCCAGACTTATGTTTGTTAGCATTATATGCTTGTTTCATTGTACTCTACAAACCACTTTAGTTTGTACCTATGATTATCAAATAAAACCGTATGTATGTATATATATATATATATATATATATATATATATACACACACACACACATACAGTATGTTTCTTAAATAAGGAAACAAACTTCGCATGTGTGTTCCTCACGAAAAACTGTCACGAAAATATGTTCTGCACTTTTCACTTAAACGCAATATTAAGAGAATTGTGGGCCTTCGAACATACAATTTTAAAACAGTATTTTCCCAAACATCGGAAAATATTTGACCTATAATTTACAGCATTGCTTAATGCTATTGGGATCTGCAATCCAACAGCAAATGGTAGTTGATAGCTTCCACCTTGATGACAACAGTAGAGGTGGCTAGCGTCTATTTCCGTACAATTTTTTTACTTTCAGGATTTTCGTACATCTGAAGATAGTTTATTGAGTAGCGTAACCTGCTAAACAAAGATGGTTCTCTTGTTGCAACAGTCAAGGAGTCATCATTTTTTCATATCGCAAATGAAGCTAAACGATAGAGTGCCAGAAACAATTGAATGTGTATGGTATCGTGAGTTAGAACCTTGTAAATAATTTTGAATGTGCGCCATTGAGAATTTAAGGAACACAACAAATACGTACACATGAACGCACTATTGTCCATGCTTTATGTTCGATATATCAGGTGCAAAACACAGGACTTAAGAGAATTCTTATAAATGACGATGTGCAAAAAAAAGTGTTTATGGATGTAAACCCATCACATGAAAAAGGATAGGTAGAACCTCGACTTAAAAACTTTTAAAACGGAAATATCCAAATGTTTTATTTTATTCCACAAAATATAATCTACTGTACAATTTTACCAGAAATCCATCTTGTGTTTGCTGTACGTGACACCGATTGCGAGAAAGGAAAATTAGTGTGTTTTTTGTTCAAACAAGTTTTGATACCATACATACCAACATGTATAACTTAGCGTCAAATAGTATTACTGAACAGTAAAAACTTAAGGTATTAACTTTTGTTTGCCATGTATGGAACAGTTTGCGACCCGCTAAAAAAAAAAAAAAAAAAAAAAGCACTTCTTTGTTTATAAATGTGCGAATGGGGTATTGCTGTCATTAAGTGCAACACGTAATGTTCATATGTTTCGTGTAATATACATATGTGTACATGCTGAATAATGACTGTGACTATAAATACGGCCCAGGTGAATACCTATCTGATGTATAAAGTGGTTTTTCAATTTAAGTTAATGTTAACTCTGAGTAATTCGCTCAAGCAAAGTCGCGGGCGCACTGTTAGTAAACTACAAGTATAAAAATTTTGAAAATTTTCTTCTGCAATGAACCGTAACTCTAAGTGAACTTGAATTAAATAAAAGAGTTCGTACACACAATTATGTTACAGTGTTCTGAATGCATTTAATAATGCAGTAGTTACTCTAGTACCTACTCACACGTAACTTAAAATAATTAATTACCTTAGTATTGAAAGTAGAGAGTCTCTTCGTCCTAAACTCAAGACAGGAAGCTTCAGCTGCTACTGATGGATCATGTCGTGGTGCTCGATCTTAAATACTACACAAATATCGCGATAGCTTAACCACAGGACACCAAATTTTCAGCACAAGGACACTGTATCAGTTATAATCGAGAACCGTAAGTGCTTTCTGTGGTAAAAATTACATGAACCGAGGTCACAAGAGCGTGGAGTATAGTAGGTCATGTAGACAAGAATATAGTGCTTTTAACAGTTATCAGTGAACTACTATCACAAAGGAAACACTTAACAATCAAGCCTCCATGTGAAGAAATGACATTTCGTAGGTAGACGTCTCTGTCAGGCAAGGTAGAGCGAGGTTTACGAAGGTAAATCGATGGACTAGCTTTCGGTAGGATACGTGTTCGATGTTCAGTTCCGATCTTCCCGATTTCGGATTTCATTGCAATACCAAAGGCATTGTGCTCTCCGTGTACATGTCATTGTGACAAGCTGTTTGTCTACAATTAACGACCTCAAGAAAATACAGCTAAATGACTTTCAAATGTTATGCTTGAACTGTACTTTAGTCAGACTAGTCACATCCTTTACAGATCTTGGGTTAGATTCCTGAATAAGTCCAACCCGAGATTTTGGTTAAATGATGTAAGATCCCCGAGAAAACCCGCCGACCAACGCCATCGTCCGGTACGATTCCCACATGCGAAAATCTGGGTATCGACACCGCCGGGAATCGAACCCGGGTCGTTTTGATAGGAGGGGAATGATCTGACCGTTCGGCCACCGCGCCTCCCTCTGCTTTCCGCTGTTGCTACATTTGCACCTCAATTAATTACCACTAGTTCTGAAAAACTCGCTATAAATAATTAACTAAGATGTCTCCACTCTATTCTTACTAAGCACCATCTCGTTCCTTTGATAAAGATCATAAGTCGTTATGTCGAGAGTGGTGTATTAATAGCTGTTGCTTCAGATAGCAATAAGTTCTCGGAATACCTTCCTTAGCTGTTTTTTCTGGATCTCGTACAAGAGTTTCATTTGCAGAAAATAACTAAGCGCGATATTTATGGCTATCAGGCATTTGGGAACCAGATTGCCAAAAGTTTGTTTATTCCTGTGTTAGAACAATTGTATTACAAACTTAATGATGTTTGTTGCACCAGTATTCATTTAATATTTGGAAGGCTATCGTCCATTGCAAACTGATAGTATAATCATTCCGCTTCCTTAACTCAATGGACCAAATTATTTTGATATTGTTAAATACATAATAATCGGCCTTAGGAGATTCTAGCAGTTATTTCAAAGAAACACGAAGTTTCAACTTTAAAGTTTGTCAGACTACTTAAATCTTGCTTCAATACACTATTGTTGTAACAAATTTCAAGACCGAAAAATACGATGAAGTTGCCTTGTGTATCACTTTACTTTACGTGTTACATTTGTGTTTTATCCTCGAAGTAAATGCATCAGTGCAGTGGGTGGAGGCTCGGTATTTACATTTGTATTTATTTTGTTGTGTCGTGTTTATTTATTTGAGACCACATTTTTATAGTAAAAATTGAAGATAAGCCATTCGGTTAGCAGGTTGCGATGAGAAAATCGCGTTTTATTTTGAGTTACTTTACGGTTTAGAGGGTGCTTCGTGTAACTAAACTATATTTGCTCGAAATACACTAAGAGAGCATTCAATGATAATTGTAAACAACAGTAAATTTATGCATGTTTGATAATGTGCCTGTATAAGCTATGTGTTCAATTGACGATTCCAAAACAGATTATAATATATTGTATCGTGTTAAAAGTAGCCTACATAAAGTAGTGAAGCGTACAGTTATTAAACATCCATTCAATACTTGTATTTATATTACCACATGATTTCTTGACTCTGAGCGTAGACACTCGCAGTTTAATCCTAGTATTATTGTAAAATTGTTAACAAAACAGTGTTTATTGATAAAGTATTATGATTTCTGCCAATTGTAGGCTATCAATAATAAGCGTATCGGTTCTTCGTATAAACTCTCTACGCCACTGAACATGACTTCATCTCCTTCCTGTGAATTCTTTATTGAGACGCCACTGCTATTTTCTCTGTTGTATTGATATAAATTTTTCTGTCAGTTGATATAAATTTTATATTTTGTCCGTGTTATCTTTCAACGCCTGCAATATTTGCGGTGACCCTGTCGCAGTATTCGAATATATTTCGATTTGTTTTTCTAAAAACGACTAGAAGAATACTCCAGCAACTTATACCAGTTAGTTGATTGGGATTTATTGGTTACTCCTAGCCACACCAATCAAGCTGCATCATGTCTGGGCGTGAAGAACGACCAATTTTAGGAATGGAACTATTCCTCGACGATGTTTCCTTTCCGTGAGTGACAAAAGTAGAGAAAGGAAGCATTTGAAGCGACTGTTACTGACAAAAGGTTAATGTGCCTGGCTTTGGAAACACCTGTTATTAGTAATTTTACCAAACAAACCAGAAAATAACGGGTACGATGTCAATACTTTTTCTCAGCTCTAGTATATCACAAAAATCTAATTAAGTTTTTTACCGTGCATGAGGATTAATTTTTTTCACAAGTGGTGAATTTCCGGATACACTTGCCATCCTTTCCAGCTGCGACAACATTACGTATACGTTCTGAAGATCCAGCGTCAATAAAGGCATAGGTTTGCTTCAAAATTAGTTCATGTTTTAAAAACGAACGTGGAATTTTATTATCTTGAGATTTCGGATGAGAATATTTAAGAAATTAAATCAGTAAAATAATGAACTGACATAAGAAAATCTGGCTGATATAAACGCTGCAGTACAAAAGGTGTATCTGAAAACGGCCAGATCTGGGCCAGATATGAATTAGTGTATATTTACTTATACCTGATGCCAGATCAGGCCAATTTTTAGATATAGCCGGATCTGACCAATATACACTTGTTTTCATATGGGAAAGTTACTTCGCAGGTATGACTTAACCGTAAATGATAACAGGTATTAATTTTGGGTATTTAATGGTTGTATATTGCATATTACAGATTTCTGAGCAGCGCAACGTAGACGCAAATAATATAAGGGTCTATGGAGATAAAAAAAGGGAAATGTTTGTATTCAAATACCATGGAATACAAACTGGCTGGAACTAGAAATTATTGAGAGCTTTAATTAATTCTCACTGTCACCTACAATATGGAATCAGTAAGTTTTCATCGATCTATAGATAGTAGTCGTTATAAATGTTGGAAGCCTGCTGTACTAGTGTAGTCCGCCTATTGTAATTAAATCATGGAACCAACAGATTTACTATCTCGTACTGCCTGATATTCCAGCTTCCTCTCGGCTATTGGCATAACACAACGACATCGACACCGCCTAGTTCCTAGCGTGGCTAGTCCCTCTATGTGCTACAGTGTTACCAATTATGTGGTTTTGTTACCTGATTTAGTGATCTCAGAAGATTAACTGGTTGCTGAATTTTATAACTGTGTCACGTTAGAAAGGCAGTAATTTTAATAGACACTTGATGACAGATCTGACGATTTACTGAAAACCGACAATTGTTACTTTCTACCTCTAATTTGAAATCGGTTACCTTTAATTTTAAAATAATATGACTGGCCGCGCTTTTGAAAACTCCAACTCGTTGATTAGTAGTAGAAGTAGTAATCTCGGCTTCTTACAGTTGTCAACAAGAAACACTACGCAGTTTTGTGATGTTTAACGATAATGCAATTTAGCCTTCGTTAAGCATAACTATTTGTGATATTTGTGATATTACTCGATAGTTACATACCTTACAAAAGCATAGATTCATATATATGTTTTTATGCTGTATGCAGCAAAAATTGAGGAGAATATTCTGATGAATGTCATCTCAAACCCCTCTTCCTCCAGTAAGCACTTTTCTCAGCAAACAGGAAACTATTGTCCTGCTTAGGCTCAGACCTACCTACGATAATCCAGTTTCAGAAAATATAAATGTAATGAACATTAGTAATCAAATTTGACTAATGAAAACCTATAAAGTAACGTGCACATATCTACATGATTTCGTATTAAATAACATGAGAAGACTATTTGGTGAATTTATAGTGTCTTTATTGAAGCTATCTGGAGAATTTAACTCAGAAAAACGTGCAATAGTTGCCCAGACCTTAGCTACGTACATGCCGAGACATGAGAGTTTGAGAAAGTAGTTATGTTGTTTGACAATAATAATGTCACTTCAAGATTATACCATCAAACCAATATCAATTCCCAAATTAGACCAATGTGAGTGGAATTCTAAAAACAATACTAAATTTGCAAAGCATATATTGCTTTAACATGCGAAGGTCAATTCTTAACCTAAATTTTATGAAGCTTACAAAGATGTGATGATTTGTAAATATCCCAAATATCAGTAAAATATGTTTACCGAATTCGGCCCCAAAGAGATTAAAAAGAGAGTAAAGTGTGTTTTCGAATCACAATCGATATAAATAGATCCCATTGAGTTTTGTATAGCGACATGATTTTTGTTTAAGATCGATGCTTGCTAATATGCCTGAAAAGTATATCAAGAATTTTTTAAACTCTCACCGAAATAGGAGAAATGGGGTGAAAAGTGATGAAATGCGTTTTTAATTAAACGTTGATATATCTTTAACCCAGCGGGCTGTTGACGTGATTTTCACGTTCGTGAAACACCAGTAAAGTAGTCTAAAATATGATCCAAGGGTAATTCGAAAATCAGCCTCTTAGGAGATGAAAAGTCTTGAATGTGTTTCATATAAATCTTTCATATATATCGAACCTATTGATATATTCAAGTTTTTTTCCTTCTGGACGATGATTATGTAAACAGCTTAAAACGTTTAAAGAATTTTCGAAATTCGAACTCTCATTACCGTACAGAATTGATATGATTTTTAATGAATGATCCATGTTCCTCTGACCTGACTGAAATGGCTATCGTCGTGATTTTCACTTCACTTGGATATTTGTGCAAATGTTAAAGATGTGAAATTACGACTTCCTATTTTCGACACCTAAAGGGGGTGAAAAGGCAAAACGTCATTTTTGTTGAAAGAATATACAAGAATTTGTTTGGAGTGACCTAGGGAAACCACGTAAAACTCTATCTTGGTTTCATGGACTGGGCATCGAACCCGTATCCTCCCGAATTAGTGTTCAATGTGTTCAATGCACTACTTCACTTGGTGACAACCTTGAGTTCGGTACATAGTGAAGACAGAATAACTGGTTGGCAATATTTCATTGTATGTTTATCACTACGTTTTAACAATTGAGATATTTGTCCGTAAGTTGACCATATCATTACATCTTATTGAAATCTGGCGCAACAATATAGCTTTGAACTCTCATTCATGATGATCCGGGTTCGATTGTATGCCTGGCCGACCTGATTTCGGTCTCAATTTGAGGAGCAACCAATCAGAAAACAAACATGTCCAAAATCCGCATAAGTGTTGAACACCTTTCATACATAAATTTAGCTAGCTCTACACGAGTATAAACTCAGATTCATTCATTTAAAATACTGTACTATTAGATATGACATGTTTCTTCTTAGAAACTTTTATAATGTTCCAATTTTTTCAACTTCTTCTGTAATTCGATAAGGCGTACATGTCTTATTTTGAATGTTTGATCATTATTTATTGTGTTTTATTTTTTGTGATTCATAAAAAAACGGTGACACTTATTTTTATATTCAAACAAAACTAAATAACCCCATGCCATACCCAGGACTTGAATACAGAACCTCTCGCACCGCAGCCGGCGCGCCACGTGCTTGCGTCACGGAGGTCGTCTCGGTTTCCCGAGAACATACCAAGCAAATGCCGGGAAGATTCATTAATAAATGCCATGACTGTTTCCGTCTACTATATCTACATAAAGTCTTCCTCTACTAATTCCATTTTGCTGTTCCAAGTGGCAATGAAAACAGTATAAACCGCAAGAAAAATAATGAGACCACTTGTCTTATTATAGAATAATAATATACTTTTCATATATCAGTGTAAATTGATGCCAACTTGCAGAGTGATGTATGTAATTCTCCTCTCACTTAGACGACAGGGTAGTCACGAAGCATTTCGCAACATACCCAATAAAATGCTCTCTTTTTGGTGGCACAAGTACGGACGGTCAATAAAGGAGCGACCGTATCTCGCGGGCTTCTAAATTCCCTGTGACAGATGACTTTTACATGCGCTGCGTGTTTGCCTAGGTACACAGGAGTTACATTTGTTTAACAGCCGATCATTCCCGAAGTGGACATTAAATTTTTTAACCGCTAGCTTATTCTGAATATCACTGTACATATTTTATTGATTTGTGTATTATTTATAACTATAGTGCAGTTTCTATTTGTGGCGAGACGTGTTTTGTAAAATTCTACTTAAAAAGAAAGCCGTCACTTCAAGCGACGTGTACTATACTAATGATGTAGAGGTTAAATTTTTCCATGAATCTTTTTTTTTTTTTGTAGCAAACGTTCTAGTAAGTATGTGTTATTCTCCTCGCTTCCATCTAAGTAATATCCATGAAACAGATTCCGTGTGTCTCATAACATAAATAAAAAACTGGATGAAGATAATGTCATATAATATCTTTCTGGCACATCATTACTGCCAAAGCCGCTATTAAGAATAATAACAGCATAAATTCGACCTTGCAAGAAGTTTAACGTGGAGAAGTGCACTTATGATAGCATCTGTCGGAAGCGGGAAAGATGTATGCAACAAAGGAAAAACAATTATTGGCACTTAATGACTCTTGGAAACTAAATCATTCTCGCATAATATATAAACCTACATGTGTATCTAACCTACAATACTATGAATAATAACCTGTTAAAATCTGCGACCTGAACAAGAAAATATGTAACACATACTTCAATCGCATGTTTCATAACCTGCATAATTATTTAAGGGACTTTCCAATGCACATGTATTGATCTTATATTTCTGTGATTTTTCCACATAAATAAAATACATAACACGAATTATATGGTGTGTATGTATGTATATATGCATGTATATACATGAGTTTATATTTGTGTGTATATATGTTTATATAATCACCCACTAAGATAAATTTCCAGCATAATTTTTATAACAAATTATGTAGAATTATGTATGGAAATATGGAACAAAGACATGTCACATAACATAAAAAATTATTTCTCGTGGATATTGTTTACCAGAAGAAGGCCAATTTTCTTGTACGGAATAAATAAAAACCTAACATGAAATAAAAAAACTACACAACGTTATGTGGGTACTTCTAGATATCCTTTAATTTTTTTTTCGTAGTGATAGGGAGAGTATTTTTATTCAAATGAAATCTCTTAAAAATTCTTTGTCATCCTTCTGCATGTTATTTGGATGTTTCCGAAATAATTTGGACATATTTATGAAACCTACTTTCTCTTCGCCAGCATCTTGAAATAAAAATATGTCAATCATCTCCCGTCATCATCCAAAGAATTATTTTTCCTACATGCACGCACTCCTGGTCACCTGATTGTTTTTAAAGTCGTTATTATCTCGGTAATCTGTACACCTTGTTTTTAACTTAACCAATCGTTACCAAATGTTAACCCGTTTATTAATCTTAATCAATGCACGATAAATATACATTTTTGCTAACCATAGGTTAAATTTAAATCAAAATATAATCGAAACAAAAACACACATTGAGAAACCGGCACTTAATGTGGTGTAAAACTTACTGTAGTTTATAGAGAGATAAGAGTACAAAAGTATGGCTAAAACCTCGAACTGAAAATTAATACTGAATTAGAAAAAGCAAAAACTATTTTGAGAACATTTATTTAAACTTGTGAATGATAGCGTATTCGGAAAACAAATGCAAAATGTCAGAAATCGTATAGATGTTATATTAATTAGTAACGGAAAGGCTATGATCAAAACTATAGCAAGAAATGAGTACCAAAACAGAAAAAAATTAAATCAAGATTTAGTCATTATTACTGGACAAATTAAAATATTAATTTAAAAAACTTATATTTGGAGATATGAATATATTTGACTCATTATATTTATGAGTGTTTGGACAACGTGTTACTATTTGGTTTGAGATTTAAAATGTACTCATTTTAGACTGATATCAATGTAAATAAGTTATATAAAGGAATTACAATATTAAATGTAAAACAATTAAATTTAGTGGTTACAAAAGTTTTATTGATAAATTGGAAACTAAATTGGAAAATTTTACTAATATTAGACCGTTTCATTTAAAATTTCAAACAACCGAAGAAACTATAATTTGGTTGTTACCGTATGATGATAATATTTATATATTCTCAGATAAAAATTGTATCGTACAAAAACTAGTTCATTGGCGTTATGAAATAAGCATATGATAAAGCAGTAACACTACTATTTTTGCATCTAACGTATATTTACTTCCGTAGACAGTAGCTCTATTTTCATCAGATTTGACCTACAAGCTTTAAATTGTTATTTAGGCCGTAGGCAAAGATGCAGTTTCTAGCGGTAATTTCATGTTTATGGGTGCAGGAACGAAACAAATTCGTACCTTATTTTGTATTTATACCTAAAAGTCTCAACACTTACTAATGAAATAGTAATTTTTTCCAAAATAAAATAATTTTAAGTTTACGTGTTAGAATATGTTAGTTATACTATTCCTTTTTCGTAAAACATTATAAACTATCTTAATAACAGAAAAAAATTGTGTTCTGGGGAGAGAGACGAACGATGCACTCCATGGCTTAGACCTTGTGAAATCACGCGAGACAAGCGGTGTTGTACGCAACTTTATGTAGACGAGCATCAGCAGAGGTTCCCCTGATACAACTCATGAGAACTGTGTACTGGATGCACAGTGTACTTGATTTAGTTTATTTGTTGCTGTGTAATAAAAAACAATACACGATCAGATGTTGTCGACAGTCGAATGCTTGTAGTAACACTTGTGGGGAAAACACTCTATGTGTATGAAGGTATCATACATACAAACAATAGCAAATGTTTAATCAGTTTATAAAAATATTTCGTCACGTACAAATAAATGTTTTGATGTATGTGTGTCTATATATAGTGATTTCAACATTATTTATCTATTATTGCCGATTCAACCAGAACCGATCCATCTGACGAAATAATTATCCATCAATTCTTTTAGTGTGAAAAAATGATTTGTGGTAACATACGTTTTTGAACAGTCGATGCCAGCTGCTTGCCATTGTAATCGATTTCTTGTATCTCGTTCCTACGTCTCCACCAATAAGCAGGGTTGTGGATAGAGAATAGACGCCATGTGAACCTACTATTTCTCATCCTTCTAATATTTGTCAAGCGAAATCAAAGTTCCGCATAGTTCGCCCATTTTCCGTAGGAAAAGTAAGCTTATAAGATTACTGTTCTGTCTGTCTGTGTGTGTGTGGCGTATTTCATCACTTATAGCACTTAGCAACCTGACATTACTTTTATGTATTTCGTTTACATTCTTTCATATTTTCAAAATGACAGCAATTTTAAAACTTTAAGACTAAGCTAGATATCTAAGACTTTAAAAGTTATTTTAAAAGCTATTTTAAAATTTCATCAAAATAAGAACACACATACTACACTCAAAGTTGACTTTTCTTTTATGTATTTTGTACATCCTCTGTTTTCATTTTTAATAATGGCGTTATTTATTATATTTCTAGCAAAGTATTGCATACCATAAGAAACATTTTTTACATTACCACCAAACTTGATACACATGTACCATATACAAGCTGACTTGACGTTTGTGTAATTCATTCATCTTGCTTCCATATTTGATAATGGCATATATATTTATATTTTTAGGACGGTATTACATATGTTAGGAAATATTTTTTTTAGACATTCACCAACCTTGGTACACTTGTACTACATACAAATCTGAATTGACTTTCGAGAATTTCGTTCATCCTGAGTTCATATATTTAAAATGGCTACCATTTATATATTTTTTGACATAGTATTACGTATCATTGGAAGTATTTATCAGAATTTCGTGTATCTTGGTACACTTACGCTACATACAAAGCTGACTTGACTTTTACGTACAATTCACTCATTTAGTGTTCAAAATTTTAAAATGTCAGCTTTTTTATGTCGTTTATAGTATTACATATCTTGGGAAATACTTTTTCAGAACTTCACCAAACTTGGTGTATATGTACTTCTTACAAAGCTGACGTTACTGTTTAGTATTTCGTTCATCCTGTGTTTATATTTTCACAACGTCGGCCTTCTTTATATTTTTAGATTAGTATTAGGTTTCTTAAACCGTGCAAAAGTTTACAGAATGGTATGAAAAAAATGTCTTACAAAAAGGATTATGACAGTCGAACAGGTGTAGAGAGATGAGAGCAACTGTGCATTTATTATGAACTAATGAGGTTTTCTCAGTTCAAGAATGCATTTGTCAATTTCACTGACGTTCATTTATTGCAGGATGAAGTTGAATCAAACCAATACAAATATAACAAAAGCTTCAGTCACTGATAATGGAATGATGTTCTTGCCAGTGACATTTCGTTCCCCATTTATCCGCGTATTTATACCAATTATGATATGGTTCATCAAAAGCATGGCAATAAAGTAAGTATTTAATAATTTTTTGGGAGGGAACAAATTATATATACTATCACTTCCCAATTATAAATTGGAATGCGTTCATCATATGCTTTGCCTGAAGACAGGAACAGAGGTCACATCCCTAACTCCGCTACAAACTTGTCTGAGAAAATATTCCGAGTTCTTCTTCCTCTTCATCATCGTGCCATCATTTACAAGCTACTATAATTTAACTTTGTATTACATTAGATATCGTTAACTAAACGAACCTTCTTAAGAACATTGGTTACTGAAAGAGCAAAATAAATAATACAACAAGCTTGGTATGTATATTAATATTTATTTCAATAAATAAAGTAGTTTTTAGATTAATTCAATTATATTTAACATTTACATTGACTAAACTGTGATACACAAGTGAGGTTTTTGTAAAAGTGGTTCTTGAAGAAATTTTACCCATTTTATACTTGATAATCGGTTATAGTAAGAAATTAGGGAAGTCTTAAGTGTGAAAACATTAGAGCTTGATGTGTTCAAAAAGTATGCCGAGTACAGTTTACAACCTTCTAATAAATCACAGGAGATGCAACTCGATTAAATCATCGAGCTCCTGCTGATGGTAGAACATATATCGATACAATGCTGGACAAATGTAACTGAAAGTAGTGTGTTACTTAATATAACCGCATATTGCTGGGTTTCTCTGACTGAAAAATAAATTGGAAGTTAACTGATCATATAGATATGTGCGGCGAACACGTTATCGCATGTTTAACTGCGGGATGACGAACGATGGTTGGCAATCTTGCTATGCTGTAAGAAAAGACTTGGTAACACTGTAGGAAGATACTTGGAAATGTTAGCTGTAAGCAGTGAGACACTCGCTCTCTGCTCCGCTTCCACTTGTACATCAAGACACTGACACTCATTTGCCAGCACCGGTGCCAGCACCCGGGGCGCCACCGGAAGCGCCACCGCTGCCGTTATTGGTACCGCCGGTGCCACTACCACTGGCGCCACCAGTACCACCGCCGCTACCAGTTAGCATGCTAACAACGCCGTTAACAACGCTGCTAAGACCACCTTGCGGGTCAGGCGTCGCCTCTGCTCCAGCAAGCAGCAGTGCAGCCACCACACAGGCCAGGATGCAGGAAACCACAGAACGGTTCATCTGTGGGAAATACATTATTGTATGTAATTGTACATGATGTGTTCCCGCCAACATATATTCTAAGGATACGCAAAATATAAATGGAGAAGGTAAAACAAAAACGTGCTACATTTTCCGCCTCTGCCAAGGTCTCTTTTATAGGTAAGATAATGGAGACATTAGGCCTGCTTCTACGCTAGCTGTTTTTGTCTGTCGCCTGTACAACCCGAATAATGAATGAGCTGAGGAGAGATAGTTGTGAAGAAAAGACAAACTAAGAAAGGCGAGGAATAGAGGACCTTTCCGAATAAACCTTCTTGATAGTGGAAACGTCCTACATGTTTTCCTCATGTAGGAACCGAACCCTCTATATATCAGAGAAGTTGCTGGTCATAGCCTCTGAGGGGCTGAATGTGCTATTCACTATCCAGATAATATTAAATATGGGTGCATAATGGAGACATTTGGCGGTAAAAATTTCCATCTAATAGTTTACATGACCATTGATCTCATGTGGGAATCGTGCCGGACGATACCGCTGGTCGGCGGGTTTTCTCGGAGATCTCCCGTTTCTCTCACCCATTCATTCCGACAATTCTCCATACTCACCTCATGTCACCCTCACCAGCGCTAAAGGACGCGATGTTAAACGCTGACCAAAATCTCTTCACTCACTCGTGACCATTAACGTAAATTAGTACAGTCACGTAACTGATGTAATGTACTGCAATATTTAACATCATCATATTGCAATAATAGATTTTGTTGAATTTTGAAATTTACATAACATCTTATGTTTCATAGGGTAATAAATTATCAAAGGCCAACACTTAGCAGTGAAGTTGTCAGCACTGGTTGGAATTTATATGAGGGGGGAGTGTGTTGAGCAGCACCGGATTGACGTGGTGGGACAAATCTCACATTCGAAAATGTCATGGTCTATAAAAGTACTATCATCCGAATATTATACACACGTATGTGTGTATATATACGATGTTTGCTTAATTGTAGGTATAAACGAAAAACTTGTGAGTCGAATACGATAAAACAAGAAAATAATGCTAATAACCATAGTTTACGAAATCTATAGCGTACCCAATATGACACATTGCATGTTAGGACAGGAACGCCGTATTACCAATGCTCCTGAGAGAATCAAAACGTCCAAATACTGTACATGTGGGTGGACGAAGACGTTATAATGAACTTCAGAAAAGGCGCCGTTGATGTGAAGGCTAGTTTAAGCACGTTTTCACATCGATGCCCGTACACGCTCAAAAACATTGCCATGTTTTCACGTGTCGAGACATCCAAACGGAAAATCCGTCGTTTTAAGACTTATGTTTGTTAGCATTATATGCCTGTTTCATTCCACTTTAGTTTGTACCTATGATTATCAAATCAAACCCCTGTATGTATATGTATATATATATATATATATATACATATATATATATACTCACACCAACACACACAGGATGTTCTTTAATAAGGAAACAAACTTCGCATGGGTGTTCCTCACGAAAAACTGTCACGAAATTATGTTCTGCACTTTTAACTTAAACGCAATATTAAGAGAATTGTGGACCTTCGAACATAGAATTTTAAAATAGTATTTTCCCAAACATCGGAATATATTTGACGTATAATTTGCAGCATTGCTTAATGCTACTGGGATCTGCAAACCGACAGCAAATGGTAGTTGATAGCTTCCACCCTTATGACAACAGTAGAGGTGGCTAGCCTCTTTTTGCATATAACTTTTTTACTTTCAGGATTTTCGAACATCTGAAGACATTTTATTGAGTAATGTAACCTGCTTAACAAAGATGGTTCTCTTTTTGCAACAGTCAAGGAGTCATCATATTTTCAAATCACAAATGAAGCTGGAGCGATTGTGTGCCAGAAACAAGTGAATGTGTATGGTATCGTGAGTTAGTAACATGTAAATAATTTTGAATGGGTGCCATCGAGAATTTAAGGAACACAACAAATACGTACACATGAACGCACTATTGTCCATGCTTTATGTTAGGTATATCAGGTGCAAAACACAGGACTTAAGAGCATTCTTAAATGACGATGTGCAAAAAAAAGTGTTCATGGATGTAAACCCATCACATGAAGAGGGATGGGTAGTAACCCAACTTAAAAACTTTTGAAACGCAAATATCCAAATGTTTTATTTTATTCCAAAAAGTATAATCTACTGTACATTTTTACCAGAAATCTATCTTGTGTTTTGCTGTACACGACACTGCATTCGAGAAATGAAAATGAATGGGTTATTTTTTCAAATAAGTTTTGATACCATACATACCAACATGTATAAAATCGCGTCAAATAGTATTAATTAAAGTGTGAAAACTTAAGGTATTAACTTTTGTTTGCCATGTACGGAACAGTTTTAGACCCGCAAAAAAAAAAATAAACCTAACAAAATTGTGCACTTCTTTGTTTATAAATGTGCGAATGGGGTATCGCTGTCATTATGTGTGACACGTGATGTTCATAAGTTTCGTGTAATATACATAGGTGTACATGCTGAATGATAGCTGTGAATATGAATAAGACCCAGGTGAACTATCTATCTGGTGTACAAAAAGGTTTTTCAATTTAAGTAAATATTAACTCTGAGCACTGTTAGTAAACTACAAGTATAAAAATTTTGAATGTTTTCTTCTGCAAAGAAACGTAACTCTATGTGAACTTGAATTAAATAAAAGAGTTCCAACACACAATTATGTTACAATGTTCTGAATGCATTTAATAATGCAGTAGTTACTCTAGTACCTACTCACACGTAACTTAAAATAATGAATTACCTTAGTATTGAAAGTAGACAGTATCTTCGCCCTAAGCTCAAGACAGGACGCTTCTGCTACTACTGATGGATCATGTTGAGGTGCTCCATCTTAAATACTACTCAAATATCGTGATAGCTTCACCACAGGACACCAAATTTTCAGCACAAGGACACTGTATCAGTTATAATCAACCACCGTAAGTGCTTTCTGTGGTTATTAGATGATTACATGAACCGAGGTCACAAGAGCGTGGAGTATAGTAGGTCATGTAGACAAGAATATAGTGCTTTTAACAGTTATCAGTGAACTACTATCACAATGGAAACACTTAACAATCAAGCCTCCATGTGAAGGTATGAAATTTCGTAGGTAGACGTCTCTGTCAGGCAAGGTAGAGCGAGGTTTACGAAGATAGAACGGTGGACTAGCTTTCGGTAGGATCCGGGTTCGATGTCCAGTTCCGATCTTCCCTATTTCGGATTTCATTGCAATACCAAAGGCATTGTGCTCTCCGTGTACATGTTATTGTGACAAGCTGTTTGTCTCCAATTAACGACCTCAAGCAAATACAGCTAAATGAATTTCAAATGTTATGCTTGAACTGTACTTTAGTCAGACTAGTCACATTCTTTACAGATCTTGGGTTAGATTCCTGAATAAGTCCAACCCGAGATTTTGGTTAAATGATATGAGATCCCCGAGAAAACCCGCCGACCAACGCCATCGTCCGGTACGATTCCCACATGCGAAAATCTGGGTATCGACACCGCCGAGAATCGAACCCGGGTCGTTTTGATAGGAGGGGAATGATCTGACCGTTCGGCCACCGCGTCTCCCTCTGCATTCCGCTGTTGCTACATTTGCACCTCAATTAATTACCACTAGTTCTGAAAAACTCGCTATCAATAATTAACTAAGATGTCTCCAAACTCTATTCTTAGTAAGCACCATCTCGTTCCTTTGATAAAGATTATAAGTCGTTATGTCGAGAGTGGTGTATTAATAGCTGTTGCTTCAGATAGCAATAGGTTCCCGGAATATCTTCCTTAGCTTTTTTTTTTTCTGGATCTCTTACAAGAGTTTCATTTGCAGAAAAAAACTAAGTGCGATATTTATGGCTATCAGGCATTTGGAAACCATATTGCTAGTAGTTTGTTTATTTCTGTGTTAGAACAACATTGGTACAACATTAATGATGTTCTTTGCACCAGTATTCATTTAATATTTGAAAGGCTATCGTCCATTACAAACTGATAGTATAATCATTCCGCTTCCTTAACTCAATGGAACAAATTAATTTGCTATCGTTAAATACATAATAATCGGCCTTAGGACATCCTATTAGTTATTACAAAGAAACACGAAGTTTCAACTTTAAAGTTTGTCAGACTACTTAAATCTTGCTTCAAGACACTGTTCTTGTAACACATTTGAAGATAGAAAAATACGATGAAGTTGTCTCGTGTATCACCTTACTTTACGTGTTACTTTTGTGTTTTATCCTCGAAGTAAATGCATCAGTGCATTGGGTGGAGGCTCGGTATTTACGTTTGTATTTATTTTGTTGCGTCATGTGTGTTTATTTATTTGAGACCATTGTTTTATAATAAAAATTTAAGATAAGCCATTCGGTTAGCAAGTTGAGATGAGAAAATTGCGTTTTATTTTGAGTGCCTTTACGGTTTAGAGGGTGCTTCGTGTATCTAAACTATATTTGTTAGAAATATACTAAGAGAACATTCAATGTTAATTGTAAACAACAGTAAATTTAAGCATGTTTGATAATGTGCCTGTATAAGCTATGTGTTCAATTGACGATTCCAAAACACATTATAATATATTGTATCGTGTTAAAGGTAGCCTACATTAAGTAGTGAAGCGTACATTTTTTAAAGATCTATTCAATACTTGTATTTATCTTACCACATGATTTCTTGACACTGAGCGTTGACACTCGCAGTTAAATCTTAGTATTATTGTAAAATTGTTAACAAAATAGTGTTTATTGATAAAGTATTATGATTTCTGCCAACTGTAGGCTATCAATAATAAGCGAATCGGTTCTTCGAATAAACTCACTACGCCACTAAACATGACTTCATCTCCTTCCTGTGAATTCTTTATTGAGCCGCCACTGCTAATTTCTCTGTTATATTGATGTAAATTTTTCTGTTAATTGATATAAATTTTATATTTTGTCCGTGTTATCATTCAACGCCTGCAATATTTGCGGTGACCCTGCCGCAGTATTCGAATATATTTCAATTTTTTTACTAAAAACGACTAGAAGAACACTCCAGCAACTTATACCAGTTAGTTGATTGGGATTTGTTGGTTACTCCTAGCCACACCAATCAAGCTGCATTATGTCTGGGCGTGAACAACGACCAATTTTAGGAGTGGAACTATTCCTCGACGATGTTTCCTTTCCGTGAGTGAGAAAAATAGAGACAGGAAGCATTTTAAGTGTCTGTTACTGACAATACGTTTATGTGCCTGGCTTTGGAAATACCTGTTATTAGTAATTTTACCAAACAAACCAGAAAATAACAAGTACGATGTCAATACTTGTTCTCAGCTCTAGAATATCACAAAAATCTAATTAAGTTTTTTACCGTGCATGAGGATTAATTTTTTTCACAAGTAGTGAATTTCCGGTTACAATTGTCATCGTTCCTGCTGCGACAACATTACGTATACGTTCAGAAGATCCAGCGTCAATAAAGGCATATGTTTGCTTCAAAATTAGTTCATGTTTTAAAAACGAATGTGGAATTTTATTATCTTGAGATTTCGGAGGAGAATATTTAAGAAATTAAATCAGTAAAATAATGAACTGACATAAGAAAATCTGGCTGATATAAACGCAGCAGTACAAAAGATATATCTGAAAACGGCCAGATCTGGGCCAGATATGAATTAGTGTATATTTACATATACCTGATGCCAGATCTAGCCAATTGTTAGATATAGCCGGATCTGACCAAGTTATACTTGTGTTCATATGGGAAAGTTACTTCGTAGGTATGACTTAACCGTAAATGATAACAGGTATTTATTTTTGGGTATTTAATGGTTGTATATTGCATATTACAGATTTCTGAGCAGCGCAATGTAGACGCAAATAATATAATGGTCTATGCAGATAAAAAAAGGGTAATGTTTGTATTCACATACCATGGAAAACAAACTGGCTGGAACAAGAAATTATTGAGAGCTTTAATTAATTCTCACCGTCACCTACAATATGGATTCAGTAAGTTTTAATCGATCTATAGATAGAAGTAGTTATAAATGTTGGAAGCCAGCTGCACTAGTGTAGCCCGCTTATGAGAATTAAATCATGGAACCAACAGATTTACTATCTCGTACTGCCTGATATTCCAGCTGCCTCTCAGCTATTGGCATAACACAACGACATCGACACCGCCTAGTACCTAACGTGTGTAGCCCCTCTATGTGCTACAGAGTTACCAATTATGTGGTTTTGTTACCTGATTAAGTGATCTCAGAAGATTAACTGGTTGCTGAATTTTATAACTGTGTCATGTAAGAAAGGCAGTAATTTTAATAGACACTTGATGACAGATCTGACGATTTACTGACAACCGACAATTGTTACTTTCTACCTCAAATTTGAAATCGGTTACCTTTAATTTTAAAATAATATGACTGGCAGCGCTTTTGAAAACTCCAACTCGCTGATTAGTGATAGAAGTAATAATCTCCGCTTCTTACAGTTGTCAACAAGAAACACTGTTGTAACTTACACATTTTTGTAATGTTTAACGATAATGCAATTTAGCCTTCCTCAAGCATAACTATTAAGTGATATTCCTCGATAGTTACATACCTTACATAAGCATAGATTCATATATATGTTTTTATGCTGTATGCAGCAAAAATTGAGAAGAATATTCTGATGAATGTTGCCTCAAACCCCTCTTCCTCCAGTAAGGACTTTCCTCAGCAAACAGGAAACTATTGTCCTGCTTAGGCTAAGGCCTACCTATCACCATCCAATGATAGTTATAGTTTAAGACAATATAAATGTAATGAGCATTAAACATCACATTTGACTAATAAAAAACCTTCAGTAATGTGCACATATCTACATGATTTCGTATTAAATAACATGAGAAGACTATTTGGTGAATTTATAGTGTCTTTATTGAAGCTATCTGGAGAATTTCTCTCAGAAAAATGTGCAATAGTTGCCCAGACCTTAGCTACGAACATGCCAAGGCAGGATAAATTGAGAAAGTAGTTATGATGTTTGACAATAATAATGTCACTTCAAGATGATACTATCAACCCAATAACAATTCCCCAATTAGACCAATACGAGTGGAATTCTAAAAATAATACTAAATTTGCAAAGCGTATATTGCTTTAACATGTGAAGGTCAATTCTTAACCTAAATTTTACTTAGCTAACAAATAAATTATGATTTGTAAATATCCCAAATATCAGTAAAATATGTTTTCCGAATTCGGCCCCAAAGAAGTTAAAAAGAGGGTAAAGTGTGTTTTCGAATCACAATCGATATAAATAGATCCCATTGAGTTTTGTATTACGACGTGAGTTTTGTTTAAGATTGATGCTTGCTAATATGCCAGAAAAAATATTTCAGGAATTTTTGAAATTCTTACCTAAATATGAGAAATGGGGTGAAAAGTGACGAAATGCGTTTTTAATTAATCGTTGATATATATTTTACCCAGCGGGCTATTGTAGTGTTTTTCACGTTCGTGTAACACCTGTAAAGTAGTCTAAAATTTGATCCAAGGGTGTTTCGAAAATCAGTCTCTTAGGAGATGAAAAGACCTGGAATGTGTTTTAGATAAATCTTTAATATATGTCGAACCCATTGATATATTGAATTTTTTACCTTTTGGATGATGATTACGTAAATGGCTTAAAACGTTTTAAGATTTTTCGAAATTCGAACTCTCAGTACTGTACAAAATTGATATAAGATTTTTAATGAATGATCCATTTTGTTCTGACCTGGCTGAAATGGCTATCGTCGTGATTTTCACTTCCCTTGGATATTTGTGCAAATGTTAAAGATGTAAAATTAAGATTTTCCTAATTTCGACACCTAAAGAGGTGAAAAGGCAAAAGGTTTTTTTTTTCAGCCTATGATACTTACCATAGCCAATAGAGATATTGAGTTTGTTCGCGTCAGAAATATGGTTACATAAGTACCTAAAAAAGTAATGCGTGTGTTTTATTTTGTAAGATAACTTAGTTATTGAAAATAATACTAATTTGTAAACGTTCAAGGCAGACGGTCTGAAAACAGCATGAAGAGTGAGAAATAAACTATACAGGAGTTTAATTTTACTGCTCTACTGAGGGGCGTTGTTAAACAACCGTTTGAGTTCAGAAAATTATTGTTTTATTTCTTAAATTAATTTTAATATTTAGAATTAACGTTATGTGGTGCAGTTGTTTGTAGCTCGGGAGAAATCAGTCTTAATACCAAGTAAGCTACACATTTCATTCTGTTACCCTCTTACAATAAAGAGTTCGTATTTACCATACGACGTCAACATTGATGTGACTATAAATACGGCCCAGGTGAAGTTGCTGTTAGTGACAGGGACAAACTTAAGACTGTTTCCGCGTAGACAACTTCAACTACCTAAACTGCTGCAGAGTTAGCTCAATTAACAGATTTATCATCTTAATATTTGATGACTGAACTACTAATCTGGTATACAAATATGTTTTTTTTTTTCAATTAATATAAATATTATCTGCTATGAGTAATACACGCGAGGAAAACAGCGGGCGCACTGCTAGCGTATATATGCATATATTCACTGTAAAAAAATATTCTTTAAATATTTAGATAGTAATTAACATAGACACAGCATAGAACAGATACCATACTTCCGTCATATAAATATGCAAACTTTTTCACTTGTCACAATACTAGTCAGGTAACTTCAGTATACAGTTGACTGTTACATAAAATAGTTTAGGAGTGCTGCCATTCATGATACCTACCTTCTTGACGCTCCTATACGCATGTGTGGCCAATTAACGAACTATTATTAGAAAGAGTATATATTAATATATATATATATAAATATATATAAATATATATATAGACGTACACACATATTACTAAATTAACTTGATGTTCTTTTTTTCGTACATGCTGTGTTTAATGTGAAGTCTGATTGAAAATATTATTACTACACGAGTATCTAAGAAACAACTTTATCGATTTCATCAACCCTCAGTTCATAAGAAGTTAAGTTTACGTTTGTATGTTTAGTTAATGCCGTATTCTCACATCTTACTATCAAAATTGTGACAGTTTAAAACATTTTAGATTATGTAAGATATTTGAATTATCAATTTTTTCAGATTTTCATCAAACTCGGTACACAAATATTATAGAGTTCATGCTCTTTGAATAGTTTCACAGTGGAAGGATTTAAAAATATTAACTTGAGATATCTAAATGAAACGTTATACAGAATGTCATTTATCTCTTATCACGTAGTACTTCATACAGTGACTAGGTTTATGTATGTATTTTGTTCATACAGTATTCATATTTTTAAAAATTTTGGGCTCTGAATTTTTTTTATTAAATTAAATATCTGAGGATCATTTTCCAAAGTTTCTTCAGGCTCAGTACACCTTTAGTAGGTAACTTAACGTGAAATTAATAGTTGTTAGGACATGTTATGTTAAGCAATATGTTATATCCCCCAGTTTCGAAGAATTTTTAGATTTCCTAACATGAACATTTAATTTTGGTTTATGTACGTAAAGCCTGCAGGAAAGGTCGAATGTCAATTTAATATAGACAAATATTACTATCCGAAATACTTGTTATTGTAGGACCCACTTTTTAGAAAATAGCACGAGTATATATAAATATATAATTTTTTTATTATTTATAGATGCATTTAAAATGTTTCCACCTTTTAAGATAAATTTGCACCCAATTTGAGGAAATTAGGCAAATAAATAAAGCTGGAAATTCTTGCTGCATTTCCAAACACCTGAACTAGTAATTTAAATCGTGCAACTTTTCTTACTGTTCGTGTATTTATACGTAAAAATTATTAATTATAAATTGCTGTTTTCATATGTAAATGACCTTCAATGTTAAGAGATTTTTCAGACAAACGTTTCTTTCAACAGATCTAACGGAAGAAAATTTAAATGTTTATAATAGAAGAATAAATCTTTATAATTCTGTAAGTAATGGAGTTAGTTTCTAAAATGATGATTATTTTTAAGTACAGCATAAGATACACAAAATATGATAAATTGGCAGGGCGTGGTGATGTTTTTTTTTAAATGTTTTCTTCATCAGTTTTTAGAATAAAAATCTTAAAGGACTGAATTAATATTGAAACAACTGATAATCCTCTAACAACTTCAACAGTGGTAATTTATTAACATCGCCCAGAGAACAACGTTATTTACATCTTATGACCCCGAAAAAAATTTCGAGAAAAATCTGTATTAGTGTTATAAAAAATTTAACAATGTATCCTTCGATGTTTTCTGTGTTTTGTTAAAGAACAATTAGAAATGTGCCGGATATGTAACGATAATATTAAGTTTAATATTGCTTTTAACATATTTAATATAAATTAATTTTTTCTGAGTGAAAAATCAAGACGGTAACGTGACTAAAAACGCAGTGGTCTAAGTAAAATTATAACTGAAAAAGTAGTAATTCTTCGGGCTATTACTGAAAACGATGCAATCACAGCCAATGTCCTATATTTGTAGTTTTGACCTAAAAAGGACTTTAATAATAATTGTCAATATGACATGCCCGATTTTAAAATTATATGTTTCATAAATGTTATATTGATCGTAATACGCGGCGTTTATAATTATTTATTTTTATTTCATTAATGCTACTAATATTTCAGTTGAAGTTAGAGAAAATTAATTGGACTTTAGATATCAAAAATTATCTTTATTTTCATGCTTCAGTTTAATTCTATAAATTAAAAACCTAAATTCTTCAGTAACTATAAAGTTTAAGATCTTATTCTTATAACGATACTATCGCAAAAGTTGTGATTTTTATTATTATTTATATCCGGAACAAATACTTTTACATGTGGTTGGTTGGTTTCGCAAGAATTCAATTAATTGAAGACATTAAGAATACTAAAGGTGTAATTTTCATTTGTATTTATTGCATTTAATCTTTATTATTTTTTAATTTTTTAATAAATTTGCTAATTTTTTGGATGGTGGTTTTATTGTTAAAATATTAATTCCCATTTTAATAAGAACAGAATTGCTTGCAATACTAAGAAAATAGAAGAGTTTTTTAAATATATTTACTTAGTATATTACATAAAATTCAAATAGATAAACTTTATTACATCTACGAAAGCTTAATAATTTGGTGATATTTTTAATAATGTTTTTAATTTAAGAGAATCTTAAAAAAATATTATATTTATGCATAACACAAAATTCACGAGCGATATTGGTTGTGTTCCAGCATATGGCGTGACGGATGAGTAGCTGGACATCTAGCTCTGTTGTAAGAAGATACTAGTCAGTGATGCAGCAACACACTTGGCAACGCTGTATTGCAAGCAGAGAGACCATCTCTGTCTACTTCGCCTCCGCATGTACTTCAAGACAATGACGCTCATCTCGCTTATCCTCCCCCGGCGCCGCCAACCAGGTTCGCCACCAATATGTTTGGTAAGAGGATTTTGCGGGGTTGGTGCCCCCTCTGGTCCAGCAACGCTGCCCGCTGGCCAAAAGGATGCAGGAAACCATAGCGGATACAAAACAAATTATTCTCTGCAGGTCCACGACATTGCACGCTGAGTTAGTGGGTCGAGGTTACAGGTTAGAGTCTTAAAATGGGTAATTTAAAATGCATCATTCCACTTAATTAAAGACACAAAATGGAGGGTAGATTGTAAACAAAACACACTCTTGCATTTAAAAAATAATATAATACTGCTAGTTTGTAGGATCGTTTTTGATATTACACTCTGCACTGTAACTAACATAATGCAGTGCTATGTACTGGAGGCATTACATCCCACTAGCATAGCACACAATTCTATATTTATATGTAGGTTACTAGCTCGATATGTTGGAATATAATTTCTTAGTTGATAGTGAATGAGTGGGTTAGGGTATTCACAATCTACTTCTTAATTGAAACAAAATGACACCACGCTCGTCGTTGCCGGGCAGCTGGTTAATCTTTTTTTCAACTATGTAGATCAGTATGGAGAAGTGAAACTGTAAACTGAGCAGTCGGCAGGCTTTGTTATCTGTGCATACGATCGTTCCCATCACTCCTCCCCCACTGCTGTTGTCCGTCTTGCCACGCACATATCTATCCGGCTCCCGCTCTTCAACTTCAAGTGTCAACTGTCAAGTGTTACTATGCTGAGTCCGTGGCCGCTAACTGATCTACCTCGCCGTGCACGGTGCAGACGATTTTCGCTAAATGTTTTTGCAGTATATCATCATTTTTTTTTACAATGTGAAAAATGCTTTTAGTATAAACAAATACCAAATTGTCCCTGAGGATACTAATTTCTTCTTTTTCGTTTGCGAAAATTCCGATGGCCAACCCCGGCGGGAATCAAACAAGGATCGCTTCAGTGGGAGGCGAATAGTCTGACCATTCTTCCGCGGCATCCTCAGTACCTAAAAACATTCTTACAGTGATATTTAAAATGTTCACTTATGTTCAGACAGTTATGAGTTGCGGGTATAGTAAAATGTATCAAAACCTACTGCGTTTGCATTTGCCAGACAGGTACTTTAAATTCTGCAACGTCAAGGACTGAGGTGCTACATGAGTGTTAATAATCAAGTGATAATTTGTCAAAGTACAATATTCATATGCCTGCTTATAGTCCTCACCTACTTGTCATATCAATCTTTGTGGTAGGAACAAACTAAGTGCTTAACTTTTCCCGATAACTGAAAGCAAAGTTACATTAGTGACTAATGTCTGAAGCAATTACTTTTATGGTGTCGCTAACTTCAAAGGTTATGGAGGGTCAATATCATTGTAACATTGTAGCATTTAAGAATACTGTGACGTCAGTAGTTGGAGCTGTCTGTACTGAGTTTGGAAGTAAGACACATTCTGCACCATCATTGCCAAGGTCAACTCTTCAATTACAATAACGTACGTCGTAGAAAATATTTATTTTAAACGCTGTAAATTATTGTCTACAAGAACCTACGATTGGCTCATCACCCAGCCCTAAACTGTCCATAGCTTGGGTATTGGGTACTCGGTTTTATCCTAGGCCATAGTAGTTGCAATTTTTATTACATGTGATGGATAGTGATTGATATTAGGTTCGTTGGGAGTTCGCTTAAGTATTTTAATTTACATTTCTCAAGTCATTAGGCTACTAGTATAAAACTCTTTAATCCTTATAGTATAAAAATGCAATAGCTTAATTCTTCCCTTATTGTAGTTAGCATAAAAAGGCATACTATGTATTGTAGCTTTAATTTAAAAATAATAGTTTCTAAAAAGTGTGCAATATTTGTTGTAAAATTTAAAATATGTATCACAAGTTATAAATTAAATGCCATCGACAATCGCCTTAAAACACTTATCGCACCAGAACGCTTGGAAAAGTAAGGGTGGGGTATTTACATTTTTAACGTAGGGCATAATAAATCGATTTGATTTGTCTTATTTATTTAAAAAAAGCTGCACATATTTAAAAATAACACTATTGCTCGTGTTCAGAATATGAATTATTTGGCAAGTAATCCTGTGTCTTTATTGACGCTGCACCTTCAGAACGTATACATACAATTTTTGCAGTTGGAAACGATGGCAAGTGTCTCCAGAAACTCACATTTTGTGCCAAATTCACCCCCATATGTGGTAAACAATTTAATACAGTTTTTCTGATATTCTAGATTGAGAGTAAGTATTGATATTTTTCACGTTAATTTCTGGTCTGTTTGATAAAATTACTAATATCAGGTATTTCCTAAGGCAGACACATGAACCTATTGCCAGTAACAGGCATTTAAAATACTTTCCTTCTCTAATTTTCTCACTCTCGGAGAGGAAACATCATCGAGGAAGAGCTCCACTCTTAGAACTAGTCATTGTTCACGCCCAGACAAGCTGCAGTTTGATTGGTGGGGCTAGGAGTAACCAACAAATCCCTATCAACTAACTGGTAGAAGTTGCTGGAGTGTTCTTCTAGTCGTTTTTAAGTAAAAAGATTGAACTCTATTCGAATTTTGCGACAGAGTTGCCACAAATATTGAGCCAGTCACTCTAGAATAAAGCGACGGACTTTGCTTAAATATGTTCACCAATATATAATAGGGTCATCACTGGAAATGTCAGTCAGACGAGTCATTTAAGATACCACTTCACGGCGTTAGTGTCTTGTGGTGGACGCGATAGCGCACCAGATGAGCTGGTCAACATCGCCCTTGGTGCCGTGCATGATGATTGCTAGTCAAAGTCAACATTTATGTTTTACGGAATCATGTAATCAACGAACCCAAAACGGACTTAATAATGTGCACTACAATTATATTTCACAGGCTACAATGCAATATGTTTCATAATCACAAACTAACATAATTTCACATTAAAATAATACTTAAAATTTAGGAATTTTTCACCCTGTTTTCAACAGCTTGTTAAAATTACGAACACAAATTACTAAGAAGGACTCCAAGTCGTTTCGAAAAATGATAATTAAGGGGATAAATAAATGTGAAAGTCTTTTCGATTATCCCTCCATATCTATCGAACCAATCGAGATACCGTAGTACAATTTGATTTAAATTAATACGTATGTAAATATCCAGAAAATAATATTTGAATATATTATTCGAATGAATTTCCAAAGATGCAAAAAAAAAGTTCAAAATTGAATTGTTCTCGGTTCACTATATATATATATATATATATATATATATATATATATATATATATATATATATATATATATATATATATATACCGTATATACAGGATGGTCCTGAAGTACAGGTACAGACACAGGGAGGTGATTCCTTATGGAAAATAAAGTAGGACATATGTAGGACACTATGTACTAAGTGTAATATTGTGGGAGTAATGAGCCGCAGAATATCGAATTTGAAAAACGTATTTATTTTAAATATCGGAAACAGAATTATTTAAAACAACAATGCTCTGAACATTGATTTGTGTTATAATAGTCTTCAAACCCACATCAAATGCTGGTTGATAACTTCAGCCATTACTAAAAGGACAGGGGTGGTCACCCTATAAGTGGTTAAACATTTGTGATATCTGGATAGTGGAACATTTGACGATGTTTTATTGAGTAATTGAGATTTGCAATAAAACTGGTCCTCTTATTGCAATTGTCTAGGGCTCATAGTTTTCGTGAAAAATGCACGCGAAGCTTTGGCTGAAGCGATATAGTACATTGTGTTTGGAAGTGCTCAATTGCTCTATCCAAAATGGGTTAGAAAACATTACATACGAAAAATATCGTACAGTGACTTGTAAGAGAGATATACACCCTTACACAGCGAGGTTTTAACGGATAAAAATTAAATCAAACAGACAATAAGAAAAGTATTGTGAATGATTACATTGATCGTAAGTATTTGCACAACCACTATTGTGGTGTACAACTTCGAGAAAAACGAGGGGGTGGTACGGTCTTACTAATGTGTGTGTGACATGTAGGTATTTTGTATTGTTTTCAAAGTTTTTTGTCTGGACACCGCCATACCAAGTTTACAATTAATGTTATGTGCATCCAATAGCGAAACACGTCCGGTGTTTGACCACATAATGGACAGTCATGTTGCGGTATTTTCTCAGACCCATTAATATCCTCCAATATAACTTAATAGTAAATAAAACTGTATCATGATTTTGAGCGATCATTATCGTCTGATTGTGCTATTTGTTCTCCAAATGGAGGTGTGAGTTGACGAACCAAAATTCTATTGCAATAAGAATATAATATTTGTTTAAATACGTTATTTTTACATGTCTACGCTACCACTTTCATCAAGAAGGGATTGGTGATGTAAGTGAATGGTGATTAAATCCCATGCCTATTTTGTTTCTATAGTTTTTTGCGAAATATCGAGAGTAGATTTAAAAGATCTGTTTTACAGTTTAGTTTATATTGGTTTGTGACATGATGTAAAAAAATATATTATACGGTTTCGACCACAAAGTTAATTATCCAGAATATTTTGATGACATAATTAGCTAAATTAATTGGTATTTACTGCCTTAAAAAATTTGCAAACATGGAGAAGACAATTTTTAAACAAATCAGCCAAGCAAATTTTTATAACTGCTCTCGTTTAGGCGTAAAAATTTATATAGCTGAAAAAGTAGCATGAACTTAACGTGTAGACTGTAATGCGTACCGGAATTTTTTAAAAACTAAACTTTAATAATAATTTATAGCATACGCAAGGGTTACATGGCTTCAGGAGTTCACAACGTGTTTACCATAACTGGTAGACAAATAAGGAGTTAAAATTATTTTATTTGTAACATTTGTATAATTGTAACAAAATTTTAACAAACTGTATAAGTGCCTTATCCAGGACTTGAATACAAAACCTCTCGCACCGCAGCCGGCGGCCACACGCTTGCGTCACTGAGGTCGACTCGGTTTCCCGAGATCATTCCAACAAATGTCGGAAAGATTCGTTAATAAATGTCATGGCTGTTTCCGTCTACTATATCTACTTAAAATGTTCCTCTACTTATTACATTTTGTTGTTCAAGAGGCAACGAAAACAATATAAATAGCAAGACAAATAATAAGACAACATTTCTTATTATAGAAGAGTAATATAAGTTTCATACAATAGTGTAAATTGATGACAATTTGCTGAGTAATGTATGTAATTCTTCGTCTGTCTTAGACGACAGGGTAGCATTTCGCAACATACCCAATCTAATGCCCTCTTTTTGGTAGCATAATTTTGTGTTCAGCACGGACGGTCAATAAATGAGCGACTGTATCTCGGAAGCTCCTAAACTCACCGTGATAGGTGAGTGTAACATGCGCTGCGTGTTTGCCTAGCACACAGGAGTTACATTTGTTTAACAGTCGATATACACGAAGTGTACTTAACTTTTTCAACCACTAATTAAATCTGACTATCACTGTACATATTATATTGATGTATCTATTCTTTACTATTATAGCGCACGTTCTATTTGTGGCGATACACGTTTTGTTAAATTCTACTTAAAAAGAAAGCCGTCACTTCAAGCGACGTGTACTATACAAATGATGTAGAGGTGAAATTTTTCCATGGATCTTTCTCTTTTTTTTTTTTTTTTTTTGCAAACGTTCTAGTTATTGCGTGTTATTCCCCTCGCTTCCATCTAAGTAATATCCATGAAACAGATTCCGTGTGTCTGATAACATAAATAAAAAACTGGATGAAGCTAATTTCATATAATATCTTTCGGGTACATCTTCACAGCCAAAGCCGCTATTAATAATAATAACAGCATAAATTCGACCTTGCAAGAAGTTTAACGCGGAGAAGCGCACTTATGATAGCATCTGTCGGAAGCGGGAGAGATGTGTGCAACAAAGGAAAAAAAATTATTGGAACTTAATGACTCTTGGAAACTAAATCATTCTTGCATAATATATAAACCTACATGTGTATCTAACCTACAGTCGTATGAATAGTAACCTGTTAAAATTAGCGACCTGAACAAGAAAATACGTAACACATACTTCAATGGCATGTTTCATAACCTGCATAATTATTTAAGAAACATTACAGTGCACATGTATTGATCTTCTATTTCTGTGATTTTTCCAAGTAAATAAAATACATAACGCGAATTATATGGTGTATATGTATGTATATATGCATGTGTATATATATATATATATATATATATATATATATATATATATATATATAATTTCCCCTACTAAGATAAATTTGCAGTATAATTTTATAACAAAGTGTGTAGAAATATGTATGGAAATATTGAAGAAAGACATGTAAAATAATATAGAAAATTATTTCTCGTGGATATTGTTTGCAAGAAGAAGGCCAATTTTCTTGTACGGAATAATAAATATCTAATGTGAAATAAAAGACAACACATCTGTCTGTGGGCACTTCTAGATGTCCTTCAATTTTATTTCGTGGTGATAGGGACAATATTATTATTCAGATAAAATATCTTAAAAATTCTTTGACCATCCATCTGCAGGTTATTTGGATGTTTTCGAAATAGTTTGGAAGTATTTTATGAAATCTACTTTCACTTCACCAGCATCTTGAAATAAAAATATGTAAATCGTTTTCCATCATCATCCAAAGAATTATTGTTCCTACATGCACGCACTCCTATTCATCTGCTTGTTTTTAAAGTCCTTATTACAGTAATCGGTACATCTTCTTGTTTTTAACTTAACCAATCGTTACCATTTGATTTACCTTAATCAGTACACGATATACATAAATTGTTGCTAACCATAGATTAAATTTAAATCAAAAGATAATCGAAAGAATATCAGTTATTGAGAAACCGGTCCTTAATGTTGTGTAAAACTTACTGTAGTTTATAGAGGTATAAGAGTAACACAAAAGTATGACTAAAACCTCGAACTGAAAATTAATACTGAATTACAAAAAGCACAAAACGATTTTGAGAATATTTCTTTAAACTTGTGAATAATAGCGTATTCGGAAAACAATGCAAAATGTAAGAAATCGTATAGATTTTACATTAATTAACAACGGAAAGGCTATGATCAAAATGTAAAGTAAGAAATGAGTATCAAAACAGCAAGAATTTAAATCAAGATTTAGGTGTTATTACTGGACAAATGAAAATATTAATTAAGAAAACTTATATTTGGAGAAATGAATATATTAGATTCATTATAGTTATGACTGTTTGGACAACGAGTTACTGTTTGGTTTGTGATTAAAAATGTACTAATTTTAGACTGTTATCAATGAAAATAAGTTATATACAGGAATTAAAATAATAAATATAAAATAATTGAATTTAGTGGCTATAAAAATTATATTGATAAATTGGAAACTAAATTGGAAAATTTTACTAATATGAGATCGTATCGTTTTAAATTTCAAATAACCAAAGAAACTATAATTTGGTTGTCACCGTATGATGATAAAATTTCGTGGGCGTTATGAAATAGGCATATGATAAAACAGTAACACTACTATTTTTGCATCTAACGTATATTTACTTTCCGTAGATAGTAGCTCTATTTGTTGCTGTGTAATAAAAAAAATACACTATCAGATGTTGTCGACAGTCTAATGCTTGTAGTAACACTTGTGGGGAAACACTCTATGTAAGAAGGTATCATACGTGCAAACAATAGCAAATGTTTGATCAGTTTATAAAAAAAAATATTTCGTCAGCTACAAATAAAATCTTTGATGTATGTGTGTCTATATATAGTGTCTTCAACATTATTTATCGATTATTGCCGATACAACCAGAAACGATCCATCTGACGAAATAATTATCTATCAACTCTTTTAGTGTGAAACCGTGATTTGTGGTAACATATGTTTTTGAACAGTTGATGCCAGCTGCTTGTCATTGTAATCAATTTCTTGTATCTCGTTCCTACGTCTCCACCAAGAAGCAGGGGTGTGGATCGAGAATAGGCGCCACGTGAACCTACTATTTCTCATCCTTCTAATATTTGGCAAACGAAATCAAAGTTCCGCATAGTTCGCCCATTTTCCGTAGGAAAAAGTCAGCTGATAAGATCACTGTTCTGTCTCTGTGTTTGTGTGTGTGTGTGTGGGACGAACTTCATCACTTATAGCACTTAGCAACCTGACATTACTTTTATGTATTTCGTTTACACTCTTTCATATTTTCAAAATGACAGCAATTTTAACACTTTAAGACCAAGCTAGATATCTAAGGCTTTAAAAGTTATTTTAAAAGCTATTTTAAAATTTCATCAAATTAAGAACCTATATACTACACTCAAGGTTGACTTTTCTTTTATGTATTTTGTACATCCTGTGATTTCATTTTTAATAATGGCGGTATTTTTTATATTTCTAGCATAGTATTGCATGTCATAAGAAACATTTTTTACATTACCACCAAACTTGATACACATGTACCATATACAAGCTGACTTGACGTTTGTGTAATTCATTCATCTTGCTTCCATATTTTGATAATGGCATCTATATTTATATTTTTAGGACGGTATTACATATCTGAGGAAATATTTTTTTCATACATTCACCAACCTTGGTACACATGTACTACATACAAATCTGAATTGACGTTCGAGAATTTCGTTCTTCCTGTGTTTATATTTTCACAACGTCGGCCTTCTTTATATTTTTAGATTAGCATTACGTATCTTAAACCGTACAAAAGTTTACAGAATGGTATGAAAAAAATGTCGTACAGAAAGGATTATGACAGTCGAACAGGTGTAGAGAGATGTTAGCAGCTATGCATTTATTATGAACTAATGAGGTTTTCTCAGTTCAAGAATGCATTTATCAATTTCACTGACTTTCTTCCATTGCAGCATGAAGTGGAATCAAAAAGATACAAATATAACAAAAGCTTCAGTCACTGATAATGGAATGATGTTCTTGCCAGTGACATTTCGTTCCCCATTTATCCGCGTATTTATACCAATTATGATATGGTTCATCAAAAGCATGGCAATAAAGTAAGTATTTAATAATTTTTTGGGAGGGAACAAATTATATATACCATCACTTCCCAATTATAAATTGGAATGCGTTCATCATTTGCTGTGCCTGAAGACAGGAACAGAGGTCACATGCCTAACTCCGCTACAAACATGTCTGAGAAAATATTCCGAGTTCTTCTTCCTCTTCATCATCGTGCCATCATTTACAAACTACTATAATTTAACTATGTATTACATTAGATATCGTTAACTAAACGAACCTTCTTAAGAACATCTGTTACTGAAAGAGAAAAATAAATAATTCAACAAGCTTGGTATGTATATTAATATTTATTTCAATAAATAAAGTAGTTTTTAGATTAATTCAATTATATTTAACATTTACATTGAGTAAACTGTGATACACAAGGGATGTTTTGTAAAAGTGGTTCTTGAAGAAATTTTACCCATTTTATACTTGACAATCGGTTATAGTAAGAAATTAGGGAAGTCTTAAGTGTGAAAACATTAGAGCTTGATGTGTTCAAAAAGATGGCCGAGTACAGTTTACAACCTTCTAATAAATCACAGGAGATGCAACTCGATTAAATCATCGAGCTCCTGCTGATGGTAGAACATATCGATACAATACTGGACAAATGTAACTGAACGTAGCTTGTTACTTAATATAACTGCATATTGCTGGGTTTCTCTGACTGAAAAATAAATTGGAAATTGACTGATCATATGGATCTGTGCGGCGAACACGTTATAGTATGTTTAACTGCGGGATGATGAACGATGGTTGGCAATCTTGCTATGCTGTAAGAAGAGACTTGGTAGCATTGTAGGAAGATACTTGGTAATGTTAGCTGCAAGCAGTGAGACACTCGCTCTCTGCTCCGCTTCCACTTGTACATCAAGACACTGACACTCATTTGCCGGCACCGGTGCCAGCACCCGGGGCGCCACCGGAAGCGCCACCGCTGCCGTTATTGGTACCGCCGCTGCCACCACCACTGGCGCCACCAGTACCACCGCCGCTACCAGTTAGCATGCTAACAACGCCGTTAACAAGGTTGTCAATACCTTGTGGGTCAGGCACCGCCTCTGCTCCAGCAAGCAGCAGGGCAGCCACCACACAGGCCAGGATGCAGGAGACCACAGCGCGGTTCATCTGTGGGAAATACATTATTGTATGTAATTGTACATGACGTGTTCCCGCCAACATATGCAAAATATAAATGGAGAAGGTAAAACGAAAACGTGATACATATTCCGCCTCTGTCAAGGTCACTTTATAGTTAAGACAATGGAGAGGTTAGACCTGCTACTTCGCTAGTTGTTTTTGCCTGTCGCCCGTACAACCCGAATAATAAATGAGCTAAGGAGAAATAGTTGTGAAGAAATGAAAAAGAAGAAAGGCGAGGAATAGAGGAACTTTCCGAATAAATCTTCTCGATAGCGGCAACGTCCTACATGTTTTCCACATGTAGGAACCGAACCCTCTATATATCAGAGAAGTTGCTGGCCATAGCCTCTGATGGTCTGAATGTGCTATTCACTATCCTGATAATATTAAATATGGGTGCATAATAGAGACATTTGGCGGTTAAACTTTTCAACTAATAGTTTACACGACCATTGATCGCATGTGAGAATCATGCCGGACGATACCGCTGGTCGGCGGGTTTTCTCGGGGATCTCCCGTTTCTCTCACCCATTCATTCCGGCAATTCTCCATACTCACATCATGTCACCCTCACCAGCGCTTAAGGCCGCGATGTTAAACGCTGACCAAAATCTCTTCACTCACTCGTGACCATTAACGTCAATTAGTACAGTCACGTAACTGATGTAATGTACTGCAATATTTAACATCATCATATTGCAATACTAAATTTTGTTGAATTTTGAAATTTACGTAACATCTTACGTTTCATAAGGTAATAAATTATCAATAGCCAACACTTAGCAGTGAAGTTGTCAGCACTGGTTGGAAGTTATATGTATGGGGGGGGGGAGTGTTGAGCAGCACCGGATTGACGGATTGGGACTAATCTCACATTCGAAAATGTCATGGTCTATAAAAGTACTATCATCCGAATATTATACACACGTACGTGTGTATATATATACGATGTTTGCTTAATTGTAGGTACAAACGAAAAAACGTGTCTGTCGAATACGATAAAACAAGAAAATAATGCTAATAACCATAGTTTACGAAATCTATAGCTTACCCAATATGACACATTGCATGTTAGGACAGGAAAGCCGTATTACCATTGCTCTTGAGAGAATCAAAACGTCCAAATACTGTACATGTGGGTGGACGAAGACGTTATAATGAACTTCAGAAAAGGCACCGTTGATGTGAAGGCTTGTTTAAGCATGTTTTCGCATCGATGCCCGTACACGCTGAAAAACATTGCCATGTTTGCACGTGTCCAGACATCGTAACGGGAAATCCGTCGTTTTCCACACTTATGTTTGTTAGCATTATATGCTTGTTTCATTGTACTCGACACACCACAATTTAATTTGTACCTATGGTTATCAAATCTAACCCTTGTATGTGTGTGTTTATATATATATATATATATATATATATATATATACACAGACCTACATACACACACACCAACACACACAGGATGTTTCTTAAATAGGGAAACAAACTTCGCATGCGTGTTCCTCACGAAAACATGTTTTGCACTTTTCACTGAAATGCAATATTAGGAGAGTTGTGGGCATTTGAACATAGAATTTTAAAACAGTATTTTCCCAAACATCGGAATCTATTTGATGTATAATTTGCAGCATTGCTTAATGCTATTGGGATCTGTAAACCAACAGAAAATGTTGGTTGATAGCTTCCACCCTTATGACAACAGTAGAGGTGGCTGGACTCTATTTGCATACAACTTTTTTACTTTTAGGATTTTCGTACATCTGAAGATGGTTTATTGAGTAATGCAACCTGCTAATCAAAGATGGTCCTCTTGTTGCAACAGTCAAGGAGTCATCATTTTTTCAAATCACAAATGAAGCTGAAACGATAGAGTGCCAGAAACAAATGAATGTGTATGGTATCGTGAGTTAGTAACATGTAAATAATTTTGAATGGGCGCCATCGAGAATTTAAGGAACACAACAAATACGTACACATGAACGCACTATAGTCCATGCTTTATGTTAGGTATATCAGGTGCAAAACACAGGACTTAAGAGCATTCTTATAAATGACGATGTGCAAAAAAAAGTGTTTTTGGATGTAAACCCATCACATGAAAAGGTACTGATAGAAACCCAACTGAAACTTTTAACCGCAAATATTCAAATGTTTTTTTTTATTTCAAAAAATATAATCTACTGTACAACTTTACCAGAAATCCATCTTGTGTTATGCTGTACACGACACTGTATTCGAGAAAGGAAAATGAATGTGTTTTTTGTTCAAATAAGTTTTTATTCTGTACATACCAACATGCATAACTTAGCGTAAAATAGTATTATTTAAAGTGTGAAAACTTAAGGTATTAACTTTTGTTTGCCATGTATGGAACAGTTTTTTACCCGCCATAAAAAAACCTATCAAAATTGTGAACTTCTTTGTTTATAAATGTACGAATGGGGTGTCGCCGTAATTATGTGTAACACGTTATGTTCATATGTTTCGTTAGATAGACACAGGTGTACAGACTGTATGATGGCTGTGAATATAAATACAGCCCAGGTGTACTACCTGCCTGGTGTACAAAGAGGTTTTTCCAAATTAAGTTAATATTAACTCTGAGTAATTCGCTCAAACAAACCCGCGGGCGCACTGTTAGTAAACTACAAGAATACAACTTTTGAAAGTTTTCTTCTGCAAAGAACCGTAACTCTAAGTGAACTTGAATCAAATAAAAGAGTTCCAACAGACAATTATGTTACAAAGTATTGAATCCATTTAATAATGCAGTAGTTACTCTAGTACCTACTCACACGTAACTTAAAATAATTAATTACCTTAGTATTGAAAGTAGAGAGTCTCTTCGTCCTTAACTCAAGACAGGAAGCTTCTGCTACTACTGATGGATCATGTCGTGGTGCTCGATCTTAAATACTACTCAAATATCGTGATAGCTTAACCACAGGACACCAAATTTTCAGCACAAGGATACTGTATCAGTCATAATCAACCACCGTAAGTGCTTTCTGTGGTTATTAGATGATTACATGAACCGAGGTCACAAGAGCGTGGAGTATAGTAGGTCATGTAGACAAGAAAATAGTGCTTTTAACAGTTATCAGCGAACTACTATCACAATGGAAATACTTAACAATCAGGCCTCCATATGAAGTTATGAATTTCGTGGATATAAGTCTGTCAGGCAAGGTCGAGAGAGGTTGACGAAGGTAAACAATGGACTAGCTTTCGGTAGGATCCGGGTTTGATGTCCAGTTTCAGTCTTCCCGATTTCGGATTTCCTTGCAATACCATAGGCAATTGTGCTCTCCGTGTACATGTCATTGTGAAATGTTGTTTGTCTCCAATTAACGACTTCGCAGTCGCGAGACGTAATGTCCTCAAGCAAATAAAACTAAATGAGTGAAAGAGGACTTTCAAAAATTATGATTGAACTGTACTTTAGACTTACTAATCACATCCTTTACATATCCGGGTTTGAATCATAATAAGTAACCCCCGATCATCATACGTTGAAATATGGCTGTCGTTATCTGTACTCCTTTTAAAATTGCTTTCTGCATTCCGCTGTTACTACATTGTCACTTCATTTAATTACCACTAGTTCTGAAAAATAAATAATTAGTCAAAAATGTCTTCACTCTATTCTTAATAAGCATTATATCGCTCCTTTGATAACGCTCAAATGTCATTGTATGCGTTGTATGTATAGCTGTTGCTTCAGATAGCAATAAGTTCCCGGAATACCTTCCTTAGCTGCTTTTTCTGGATCTCGTACAAGAGTTTCAGTTGCGGAAAATATTTCTGAATTAGAAAAACTGTGTTACAAAATTAATTTTGCTTGTTGTACCAGTTTACATTTAATATTTGGACGGCTATCGTTCATTGCAAACTGATAGTATAATCATTCCGCTTCCTTAACTCAATGGACCAATTTATTTTTCTATCGTTGAATACATAATACTCGGATTTAGGACAGCCTAGCTGTTTTTCTTAGAAACACGAATTTTCAACTTTAAAGTTTGTCAGAATACTTCAGTCTTGCTGCAAGACACTGTTCTTGTAACACATTTGAAGTCCGAAAAATACGGTGAAGTTGTCTCGTGTATCACTTTATTTTACATGGCACAATTTTGTTTTATTCTCGAAGTAAATGCATACGCGCAGCCGGTGGAAGCCTGGTTTTTAAGTTTGTATTTTTTTTTTGTTGTGTCGTGTGTGCTTATTTATTTGAGACCACAGTTTTATAATACTAATTGAAATAAACCGTTTGGTTAGCAGGTTTTGATGAGAAAATAGCATTTTATTTGAGTTCCTTTATGGTTTAGAGGATGCTTCGTGAAACTTTATTTGTTCGAAATATACTAAGAGAACATTCATTTATAATTGTAAACAACAATAAATTTATTTATGTTTGATAATGTGTTCAATTAACAATTCCAAAACACATTATAATGTAATGTATCGTGTTAAAGGTACATAAAGTAGTGAAACGTACAGTTTTTAAACATCTATTCAGTACTTGTATTTATCTTACATGATTTCTTGACACTGAGCTCAGACACTTGCAGTTAAATCACAGTGTTATTTAAAAACTTTTAACAAAACAATGTCTGTTGTTAAAGTATTATGATTTCTGCCAACTCTAGGTTATCAATAATAAACGGTATCGGTTCTTCGTATAAACTCTCTACAAAACTAAACATGACTTCATCTCCTTCTAGAAAATTCTTTCTTGAACTGCCACTGCTAATTTTTCTGTTATACTGATATACATTTTATATTTTGTGTGTGTTAGCGTTTGACGCCTGCAATATTTGCGCTAACTGTGTCACAGTATTTGAATATAGTTCGGTTTTTTTTACTAAAAACGACAAGAAGAAGACTCCAGTAACTTCTGCCAGTTAGTTGATAGGGATTTGTTGATTACTCCTAGGCACATCAAAAAACTGCATTTTGTCTGGGCGTGGACAAAGACAAGTTTTAGATGTGGAGCTCTTCTTCGACAATGTTCCCTTTCCGAGAGTGGGCAATATGGGGAAAGAAAGCATTTCAAATGTCTGTTACTGGCAATAGGTTAATGGGCCTGCCTTCCGAAATACCTGTTATTAGTAATTTTATCAAACATACCGTGAAAATAACGGGTACGACGTCAATTATTGTTCTCAGCTCTAGAATACTAGAACAATTCAATCAAATTATTTACCATAAATGGGGATTAATATTTCAGAAGTGGTGAATTTTTGGAGACACTTGTCATCGTTTCCATCTGCGCGATAACATTACGAGGAGAATGTCTAAGAAATAAAGTCAGTAAAGTAATGAACTAATATACGAAAATCTGGCTTACATAATTCCAGCTATAATAAAGTTATGTCTGAAAATGGCCAGATCTGGGCTAGTTATGAATTAGTGTATATTTGCCTATCCCTGATGCCAGATTTCAGATCTAGCCAGATCTGGCCCATATATACTTTTCTTTTCATGTATGAAAAGTTACTTTGCAGGTATGACATAACCGTAAATGACAATCGGTTTTCTTTCTATTTGTGTATGTAACGTGTATATATTGCGTATTACAGATTTCTGAGCAGCGCAATGTAGACACAAAAATATTACAAGGGTGTATATAGACAAAACTGTGGAAATGTTTGTATTGAGAGCTTTAATTAACGATCACTGTCATTTACAATATGGGTTCAGTGCGTTCTTATCTACCTATAGATAAGAGGAGTTATAAATCTTGGATGCCTGCTGCACTCGTGTAGCCTACTGAGGAGAATTAAATCATGGAACCAACTGATTTTATTATCTCGTATGGATTGATATTCTAACTGTCTCTCGGCTATTGGCATAACACAACGATATCGACACCGCCTAGTTCCTAGCATGGCTAGTCCCTCTATGTACTACAGAGTTACCAATTATGTGGTTTTGTTACCTGATTTAGTGATCTCAGAAGATTTACTGGTGGCTGAATTTTATAACTGTGACACGTCAGAAAGGCCATAATTTTATTAGACATTTGATGACAGATCTGACGATTTACTGAAAAGAATAATTGTTACTATCTACCTGTAAATTGAAATCGGTTACCTATAATTTTCAAATGATATTATTGGCAGGACTTTTGAAATAACCAACTCGCTGATAAGTAGTAGAAGTAGTAATCTTGGCTTCTTACAGTTATCAACACGCAGTTTTGTGCTGTTTAACGGGAATGCAATTTAGCCTTCCCTAAGCATAATTATTTTTGTTATTCCTCGATAGTTACATACCTTACATAAACACAGATGTGTATATATTTTTATGCTGCATGTTGTAAAAATTGAGGAGAATGTTCTGATAAATGTCACCTCAAACCCCTCTTCCTTCAATAAGCACTTTTCTCAGCAAACTGGAAACTATTGTCCTGCTAAGGCTCAGACCTACCTACCACCATCCAGCGATAGTTACAGTTTAAGAAAATGTAAATGTAATGAGCATTAGTCATCATATTCGACTAATGAAATACCTACAGTAACGTGCACATATCTACATGATTTCGTATGAAATGACATGATAAGACTATTTGGTGAATTTGTAGTGTCTTTATTGAAGCTATCTGGAGAATCCCTCTCAGAAAAATGTGCAATAGTTGCTCAGATCTTAGCTACGTACATGCCGAGACATGTGAGTTAGAGAAAGTAGTTCTGTTGTTTGACAATATTAAACACTTCTCTTTAATGATGTCCTCGTCTTTTAATAGCTCCCTTAACCTGATGCCCACAGTTTCCACTTGTCCCGTCTGGATGATACCATGAACCCAATATCAATTCCCAAATTAGACCAATGTGAGTGGAATGCTAATGGAATACTAAATTTACAAAGTATATATTGCTTTAACTTGCGAAGGTCAATTCTTAACCTAAATTTTATGAAGCTAACGAAGATATGATAAAATGTAAATAGGTATCCCAAATACCATTAAAATATGTTTTCCGAATTCGGCCCCAAAGAGGTTAAAAAAATGGGTAAAGTGTGTTTTGGAATCACAATCGATATAAATTGATCTCATTGATTTTATACGGCGACGTGATTTTTGTTTAAGATTGATGCTTGCTCAAATGTCTGAAAAGTATTTCAGGAATTGTTAAAATTCCCACCTAAATAGGAGATTAAATGTGTTTTTAATTAATCTTTGATATATATTTAACCCAACGGGCTATTGTCGTGTTTTTCACGTCCAAGAGACACCTGTAAAGTAGTCTAAAATATTATACAAGTGTTTAGAAATTCAGTCTCTTAGGAGATGAAAATACCTGGAATGTGTTTTAGATAAATCTTTAATACATATCGAACGCATCGAGATATTAAATTTTTTCCCATTCAGGATGATGATTACGTAAATGGCTTAAAAATTTTTAAGATTGTTCAAAATTATAACTCTCAGTACTGTACAGAATTGATATGTTATTTTTAATGAATGATCTATTTTGCTCTAACAGAAATGGCTATCGTGATTTTCACTTCATTTGGATATTTACAAAACTATTAAAGATATGAAATTAAGATTTTTTTTCAAATTTCGACACCTAAAGGGGTGAAAAGGCATAATGTTTTATTTTCTGTCAGTCTATGATACTTACCATAGCCAATAGAGATATTGAGTTTGTTCGCGTCAGAATTATGCTTACGTAAGTACCTAAAAAAATGTAATGCAGGTGTTTTATTTTGTAAGATAACTTAATTAATGAAAATAATACTAATTTGTAAACGGTCAAGGCAGACGGTCTGAAAGCAGCGTGACGAGTGAGAAATAAATTATACAGGGGTTTCATTTTACTGCTCTACTGAGGGGCGTTGTTGTACAACCTCTATGAGTTCAGGAAATTATTGTTTTATTTCTTAAATTAATTTTAATGTTTAGCTTTAACGTCATGTGGTGCAGTTGTTTGTAGCTCGGGAGAAAGCAGTCTTAATACCAAGTAAGCTACACATTTCATTCTGTTACCCTCTTACAAGAAATAGTTCGTATTTACCATACGACGTCAACTTTGATGTGACTATAAATACGGCCCAGGTGAAGTTGCTGTTAGCGACAGAGACAAACTTAAGACTGTTTCCGCGTGGACAACTTCAACTACTTAAACTGCTGCAGAGTTAGCCTAATATTTGATGACTGAACTACTTACCTGGTACACAGCGATGTTTTTTTTTTTTTTTTTTCAATTACAGTAAATATTATCTGCTATCAGTAATACACGCTTTATTTAATGTGAAGACTGATTGAAAATAGTATGATTACACCAGCATCCTAGAAACAATTTTCTCGTTTTCATCAACCCTCAGTACTCATATAGTTCATAAGAAGTTAAGTTTACGTTTGTGTGTTTTGTTTATGCCATGTTCTTACTTATTACTATCAAATTGGCGATAGCTTAATCCTTTTTAGATTATGTGAGATATTTAAATTATCAATTTTTTTTTTTTCAGATTTTCATCAAACTCGATACACAAATATTACAGAGTTCATGCTCTGTGAACAGTTTCACATTGGCAGGATTAAAAAAAGTCACTTGAGACACATACATGAAACGTTATACAGAATGTAATTTATCTCTGTACCTCGTAGTACTACATACAGTGACTAGGTTTGTGTGTGTATTTTGTTCATGCAGAATTCAAATTTTAAGAAATTTTGGGCTTTTTTTTTATTAAATTAAGCATCTGAGGATCATTTTCCAAAATATCTTCAGACTCTGTACACATTTAGTAGGTAACGTAACGTGAAATTAATAGTTGTTGGGACATGTTATGTTAAGTAATATGTTATATCCCCCAATTTCGAAGATTTTTAGATTTCCCAACATGAACATTTAATTTTGATATATGTATGTAAAAAGTGCAGGAAAGGACGAATGTCAATTTAATATAGACAAATTTTACTATCCAAAATCCTTATTTTTGTAGGACCTACTTTTTAGAAGATAGCATGAGAATACATTAATTTATTATTATTTATTATTTCTAGATGCATGTGAAAATTTTCTACACTTAGGGTAAATTTGCACCCAATTTGAGGAAAGTAGGAAAATAAGTAAAGCTGGTAACTTCATGTTGCATTTCCAAACATCTGAACTAGTAATTTCAATTGTGAAACATTTCTTACATTTGGTATATTTATACGTAAAAAATTATTAATTAATTATTGCTGTATTCATATGTAAATGACCTACAATATTACTGAGATTTTTCAGGCAAACGTTTCCTTCAACAGATCAAACGGAAGAAAATTTTAACGTTTATAATAATAGAATAAATCTTTATAATTCTCTAAATAATGGAGATAAATGATGATTATTTTAATGTACTACATAAGATGACACAAAATGTGATAAATTAGCGGGGCGTGGTGATGTTTGTTTTTTACTTATTTCTTCTTCAATTTTTAGAATAAAAATCTCAAGCGACTGAAATAGTATTGAAATAACGGATAATCCTCTAACAACTTCAACAGTGGTAATGTATTAAGATCGACGAGTGAGCAAAGTTATTTACATCTCTTGACGCTGGTAATAATTTTGAGAAAAATCTGTACTAGTCCTATAAAAATTTAACAATATATCCTTCGATGTTTCCTCTGTTTTGTTAAAGAACAATTAGAAATTTACCGGACATGTGGCAATAATATTAAGTTTAATATTGCTTTTAACATGTTTAACATAAATTCATTATTTTCCGAAGGAAAAATCCAGTCAGTTATGTAACTAAAGACTCCGAGGTCTTTGGCCTATTGCTGAAAACGATGCAAACACAGCCAATGTAACTAACGGAAAATATGTAAACATTCTGAAATACCAATAAGTTTTAATTGTTGGCAATTGTTAAAAAGTCATTCCAACTGCATCGTGTATTTGTAGTTTTGACTTAAAAATGTCTTTAATAATTGTTAATATGACACGCTCGATTTTAAAATTGTATATTTCATAAATGGTATAGTGCTTGTAATACACGGCGTTTACATTTTTTTTATTTTTTTTATTTTTATTTCTGAAATGCTAGTAATATTTCAGTTAAAATTAGAGAAAAAAAATTGGACGTTAGGTATCGAAAATGATCTTTATTTTCTTGCTTACTTTAATTCTAGAAATTAAAAATCAAAATTCATTAGTAGCTATAATATTTAAGATCTTATTCTTATAAGATGCTATCGCAACCATAGTGATATTTATTTTTATTTATAATCGGAGCAAATACATTTATATTTAATAGGTTGGTTTCGTCGGAAATCAATTAAGTGAAGATAATAACAATATTAAAAGTAACATTTTCAATTATGTTTATTGAATTTAATTTTTAAAATTTTTTTCAATTTGATAATATTTTGGATGGTGGTTGTATTGTTAAAATATTATTTCACATTTTATTAAGAACAGAATTGGTTACCACACTGAGTAATATTGAAGAATTTTTACAATATATTTATTTAGTATATTACATAATATTCAAATAGCTAAATTTTATTACATTTATAAAAGCTTAAAAATTTGGCGATATTTTTAAATACTGTTTTCAATTTAAGAGAATCTTAAAATAGTAAATCTGTGCATAACATAAAATTCACGAGGAATATTGGTTGTGTTTCGGCATATGGTGTGACAGAACAGTAGCTGGACATCTAGCTCTGTTGTAAGAAGATAGTAGTCAGTGATGCAGCAACACACTTGGCAACGCAGCATTGCAAGCAGAGAGACCCTCTCTCTACTTCGCCTCCGCATGTACTTCAAGACAATGACGCTTATCTCGCCTATCCTCCCCCGTCGCCTCCAACCAGGTACGCCACCAATAAGATTGGTAAGAGGATTTTGCGGGGTTGGCGCCCCACCTCTGGTCCAGCAACGCTGCCCGCTGGCCAAAAAGGATGCAGGAAACCATAGCGGATACAAAACAAATTATTCTCTGCAGGTCCACGACATTGCACGCTGAGTTAGTGGGTCGAGGTTACAGGTTCGATTCTTAAAATTTGTAATATAAAATGCATCATTACACTTTATTAGGGATACAAAATGGAGGGTGGATTGTAAACAAAACACACTCTAGCATTTAAAAAATAATATAATACTGCTAGTTTGTAGGATCGTTCTTGTTATTACACTGTGCACTGTAACTAACATAATGCAGTGCTATTTCCTAAGGGCATTACATCCCACTAGCATAGCGCACAATTCTATATTTATATGCAGATTTCTAGCTCGATTCTTTGGAAGATAGTTTCTGATTTGTTAGTGAATGAGTCTAGTTATTTTGGCCACAGCTTACAGGTGAGTTTGTCAGTCTGGACTAGGGGTGTATCAGGATAGAAACGAATGTTCGAGGGAAACTACAGATTCCCAAGTGAATTCATTGATCAACGGCATTGGGAAGCACGATACCTACCAAAGTGTAAACATCCGGTAATCTAACCCCGATCATCTTGGTAAGAGTCTGGTACACTAGTGGCTACGCCAAACACAAATTCTATACTCAGAGATGAAAACATGGATGTACCGCACTTATTCTCGCTCTATAAGTATACTGTGGTGTTTATTTAATCATATCTGCACCATAGTGAACCTGTTCTCAAATATTCACCAGTAACACTTTGTGTTAGTCTATTGAAGTACAGCAACTTATGTTTTGTTTCATGTTTAAGTCACACACAGAAAATATATCATTGCATTATCGATAGGATCACTGAAAATGTTTAATGTACGTAAGTAAATTTGACATGTACAAATATTTTGGGTAACTGACTGGCGTACTTTTCCGAAATTAAGACATTCGGTTCATTGATTAAAGTAGGATCATGTTGTACTATATACTATCTTACAAACTTGTTACTCACAGGTAGTTTAAAAGCCTTCGCAAAAATCGCTTTTTAGTAATATATAAATAAATGTTACACACTAATAACTAATGAGTTTACTTATATCTGTTGGTGCAGATAATTTGAATGAAGTTCGCTTCAGCGTTTTTAATAGACAAGTTTGAACAAATTTTCAATAGTGAGATCATTTATGTTAGAAATGCAGCGGCAGCAATCACAAATGTGTTGTATTTATTTACTTTTATCCGAGACTCCCAGGGATAATTACAGTTAACATGCACGTATCCAACTACATTATAATGGCGGTATTCAGAGTTCAAAAATGTTAAATCAGATTTGCATGTAGTATATGTGCACCAAATTTGGTGAAATTCTGAAAAATATTACCTAAGATATGTTGTGCTATGCTGAAAACATAAAAACGGCCGCCATTTTGAAAATGTGAGCACAGCATATGCGAAATTCACAAACGCCAAGTTAGCTTTGTATGTAGTATGTGTGCACCAAACTTGATGGAATTCCAATAAATTTAGTTTTGGAAATTTAGTTTTGTAATAACCCCTCTTCAAAATCAAAATTTGCATTTTTCGTTGTTACGTACGGTAATAAAACCAACTGACCTACCAAACTGAAGTAAATTACGCTGAATAATGATGTAGTAGGCTACAAAGACTTCTATATTAAAGCACAAAATACAATGTTTTTGTTAAGTCCTTGAATTACTTAATTTCAAATTTCGAATTTCGGCATTTTTAAATACAATTATTTTTGTTTTGTTTGGTTTTTTACGGGAGACCTTCTAGCCTAACATCGTTATTCAGTACTTCGTACTTATAACAATTACATGCCAATTTTGGCTCTGATAAATCATTACGCAAAAACTATGATACATAAAACAATTTCAGAAGATACAATTTTATCACAATTTACGTTTAAAAATGTAAAATATCCAGTACAAATATAAAAATAAAAACTCCATAACGAAAACTGCTGTCTACAGTCCCCTTAACGCTGCGTCGACATAAAAGCTGAAGGGAAATACTACTATATTATCGAAACTGCTTAACTACAAGACCTAAAATTTTGGACACAAGGACGGTACTATCAGCCGTATCTGAAAAAAACTTAAGTGCTTTCTTTGGTCCTAGTTATATGAACCGAGGACACAGGTATATGGAATACAGTAGGTCATGGAGACAAGAATATTATTCTTTTAATAGTTATCAGTAAACTATTATCACACCCGGAATATTGAAGAAGCAAGTTACCAGAATATGAAATTTTGGAAGTAGAAGACTCTATCAGGCCAGACCGAGGGAGGTGGACTCGCATTTGGGAGGATCCAAGTTCGATATCCAACTCCAGACATCCCGACTACGGTTTCCCCAAGGTTTCCCCACGATATCCCGCAGACAAAATGCTGCGACAGTTCCGTAACAAAGGCCTCTCCGTTTTCCTGTCTCAGTAACAAGTTGCTAGTTTCTGCCTCTAATGACCTTGTTGTCGACGAGTCCAAACACCCGCAAGTAAATACAATCAAATAAAGGCAAAGTGATGTTTCAAGGTCAAGGAGGAGTCTTCGCCGGTGTCGAATTTCCACCTTTGACGCGTGGAGTAAAGACCAACGCGTGCTTCTCGCTTTGCACTTTAACGAATTCAGGTAATATTATCAGAGTTACGGCAGTCTAAAGAACCCGAGTTTAGCCATTTTGAGAGGCACGAAAATCACGTTTCTAACAAGCGTGCTGAAATTTTGAAAGCCAAAAAGCATGGTTTGAAGTGTGAGATATTTTCGTAGATAAACATAATATGAATAAGTTAAGTGGTTTCGCGTAAATAGAATTCGCGTGACACGCTGCAACGCCATCCACCATGCGCCAGTCGAGGACTCCTCTTAAGTTGTGGTATAGTCAGACCACTCACCTCCTTTACCTACCCGAGTTCGATTCCTGAAGAGGTCACCCCTGATCTTTATATGTTGAAATGTGGCTGATGTTACTCCCATTGTCCTCGCTTTATTCATTCAACTGCTGCTCCATAGTCACCTCATTTTATTACCCCTAGTTATTAAGGCCTTGGTACTCGCCACCAACAGTTGATCAAATCTCTCCACTCTACTGTAAGCCATTGATTGTACCATAGTACCTTGTGTCTAGAGTGGCCTAACACCAGCTGTTAGGTGACAAGAGGTTCCTGCTATAGAAACCCAAGGCATCCCCTTTTCTTAATCTTGTACATGGTTTTCTGTAGCAGAACATAACGAAGCACTATTTTCGTTTCATGGCTGTCGTGCTTTATAAACGTGACTGTGAGCAGCTTGTTTCTTTCTGTTGAATTAAAACCTCCATTACGAAATGAATGATATGTATCGCTTGTTTGCTGTTAATATTTGGGTGGGTGTTGTACATGACGAATTGATAGTATAATTGTTCTACTTACACGACTCAGGACCCAATGTACCACAAAAATTATTTTCCTATCCTCGGACACACAATGCCCGATTGTTGGACATTCTAGTAGAATTTCAAAGAAATTTGAACTTTATAGTTTGCCAAAATACTTTAGCCTCGCTGCAAGACAAAATTCAACTGTACATTGAAAGCCTAATCATTCAAACTTTAAGCTGTGCATAAAAATACTCCGCAATGAAGACCTCTCTTTGGCAGTTGGTCGGAACAAACGTTGAATGCCTGCGAAATACTAACCAGTGAACTAGTTTGTGGAGCCTTCGATACATCATGTTACTTCTTGTTTCATATCTCATAACCTGTAAGATTACGTCGACACGTTCAAAATATTTTAATATAAAATAATTTTATTTGTAAATATTTTTCTTAAATCAAATACATCGTCTGTGAGACTCAGAAGCGTATTGGTTTGTTCTCTGATAGGTAAGCCAGTAGCTAAATAGAGACATTGTCCGTACGAGTGCAGTTACTGTGTTTCAGCTCCTGTTTATTTAATACATAATAAAAGTTATATCACACCACAATATTTCACAATACCTACCAAACAACCAGAACTTATTTGGTGACTGTGAATTCAATTCATGTTACGCAGCCATACGTATGTGAAGTGATACTTTATGAAGCAGTACTTGGAGTGATCCCAGTAACCCATACGTATTTCTGCCACCTCAATTGAAAACTACACACGAAGTATGAATATTAATAATACTGATTGAAGTAATACTTGTATTACCGCTGTGAATTCCATAAAATATAAATTTTAATTTACTTTTAATACTCTTGTCTTGTGTATTAATTTATATAGTAAAAACAATTGTTTTTATATAATTATAAATACAAGTGATTACTTCTCACCAGATACTTGTGCCATAAATCTCTTCATAGAACACTTAAACTTTAGTAGCGAAAAATAGGAGATATGTTATTCCTATACAAGTTACTTCCCCTTGATTTTAATGTTATCTGTAACTATATGTTTCAGTATATTTTTAAATTTTCGTGTTGGCATTAATTTTTCATACAGTTAGAGAACAGCACTTTGTGTGCCGTTAATGTGATAAAATTCTTGAGCTTTATATGTTCTGAATAGGAATAAATTTCTATTTGTCACATTGCATTCATAATAACAGTCTCAGATAAACAAGTGAATTTTCTCGCTAAATAAATGGTGGCAATGAATACTCTTGGGAACAAGCGTAAAAAGTAAACATTATGAAAAGCTGATTTCGAAATGTTTGTGATAAACACCTAGACGTAATGCTGAAATCATAGCAGCGGGACAGACAGCGACACAAATTCCCTTTATTGTGAATGCTAGTTTTACCACATTGTCACCAGAATTAAATGTATTCCTTATGATAATAGTGTGTATTTGTAACATACTTCCTGCTCAACAGCTATTGATGTTCACACATTATTTTTTTTTTATGTTAGTTCAAAAAATAATTTCCATTCCCATTAACATTTCACAGGTGTAAATATGTGTAAAAATGGGGCAGCTTCTGATTATTTTGCTTGTTGCAGCAATGAATTGCAACATTTAAGCGTATTTTAGTTTTTGATGCTGTTATGTCATTAGCTGTATTGTGTTTTATAGTTTTAAAATATTGTGATATTGTGTCAATGTAAATCCACTTTAACTGGGTTTGTTGTATTTTACATAAGTATGTACATTTTCATTGATAAATGCAGTTAAATTTTTTCTCAGTTATTATAATACCTGAAAAAATGATAGTGTACAATTGTGTACAAATTACGTAGGCCTACCTACAATCCATAATAGCTCTGAACTTATTCTTCAAAATAGAAAACAAATATATGTTAATAAAGGCTTACCTGAGTTAATTCAATTTTCACAAAAAATTTGCGAGATTCAACATTTACAATGTGTGAGAGTAACTGAAGAATTACTGATCCGGTACAAAACACGCAGGGATACATCACTGGAAGTGTACGATAATTATTTTACGTATTAAAATAATGTTTGGAATTACAAAGAATAGTAAAAGTTATTACAATACTCATTGTTTATACAGTTAATTAATGTTGGTGGTTTAACCTTTACTATTTGGAATTTTAATTTAGCCAGTCATGACTTTCCGTCTGCAAAATCTGCACTTATTTTATTTTCAGGTGTAAAATCAAGACTAATCCTCTGACAACGTTGAGAAATTATATGTGAGGCACTTATCAATGGCAAGCAAATTAAGCCGTGCTGAATATTGCATTACCAAAGCAAAAATAAATAAAACAAGTTCATTAAATCTGTTATTTATATAACTATTTTTGTAATGTGTATAAATGGTTTGTGTACGAAATAAAAATAACGTTTTCATAAACCTCTTGATTTTGATTTTCCGAATGTATCAGTGTACGTAGAGTAAGCATATGCCTTTTTCATTTCAAAATTTTGTTCACGAGTATGATGCTTGAAATGCCCCCCTCCCTCTCTTGTAACTCATATATATTAAACTTAGTGATACTCCAGGTGATTAATATTACCCTTTATCATGTACAGTTGTGAAGGGACTGTTTTTGTAATCATTGCAAATTGTGTTCTCAAGATCAGCATGCATCTGACTGAAAAGCCTATAGTGAACTGCTAGCTTGGCAAGTGACCACACATGATGATCAAATCTGATGAGTTAGCTGGCCAGTTAATTTACCCAAATTGAGAAATGCTCCGAATCTGATGTAATAACAGGCTGTTGCCCTATTTTGTTTGAATTAACTCTGGTCAGTTGCTGTTGGCCAGCTCTGGAAGGAAGTGGATGGAAAGCTCCACATACTGGCAAGTAATCCAAAGTTAAATGTACAGGTAGCAGCAAGACCATGAGTATCTTAAATATTGCCCAACAGTGCACTAAAACTGTCGCAGGTTCTGTGTGGTGGTTTCACATACAAGTGTAGATTTGTTGGTTGCTTACAATTCTAAGACAACTTAAGACATATCTGATCAGATTTTACAAGAATGGCTGCTGTAGGACAATAAAGTCTGTCATATAGGTTTGATACAGAAAATTATTCTGTAACATCATTAGTGGTTAAGAAGGGGAAGAATGTCTTTTAGTACTGCTTAGGAGTGTGCTGAAGGGAAAGGCAGATTTCACGATGGTTTGTCCAGTATTGGAATATGCTGCCGCAGAGTGGGATCTGTATGTGGAAGTAAAGGCGTAGCAGCTGGAGAAGGTGAAGAGAAGGCCAGCGAGATGGGCGATGAATAATACATAATAGACATTTGTGCAATAGTGCTTTAAACGTTATGGCTGCGAATGTATGTAAGACTCTCAATTGCTTCGTCCTCACATGCATCACACAATTTACTCGCTGATATGTTTTTAAAATAATTCCAATTAAATACGACAGGCCTAGGCAGCAAACTATAGTTTGGAGGGAAAGGAAAGGATTGTGTGTATATTGCATTGTGAATTGCACCATGTAGAAGGTGGACGTGGAGCGAATGAGAGAGAATTCATTGTAATTATTGCACAGCTGATAGCATACAATGAACTGCGCAATCTGTAAATTGCATCGTGTGATTCCAGCTTTACTATAAAACATCCCTGCATGTCTAAGTTAATAAGGTTTGCACTGTGGTGCACTTAGGTCCAGGACTAAAATGGAAGAGAAAACGGCATCACTGATGCAATGAGTGGTATGGTGGTGTATATAACACATCTCTTCAAATGGTAGCTTCCCCCCTCCTCTTTTTTTCTTCACACACTCAATTGAATTATATATTCAATGAATATGTAAAGGCCTAACTGTGCGTCCAAGGTAATATAGATAGTGGTCACAATAATCAAACAATTTTTTTGTAGCAGAAACCTTTCAATGAATTTGATATATTTGCTTTCTTTTGATACTTTTTTTTTGGAATAGTCCTCTATTATTATAAACACTAATTTCATCGCAATTTGGGATCTGGAGATATAAATTTTTGCTAGTCCTAAGAACTCACTATCACCCTGATTGGGCATAGGACATTGTATCTAAAGTCCAATACTACAATTATCATAAAATAAACTAGTGTAAAAACTGAACACAAATTGTCAGCAGTTCACACTGCAAGACAACGTCCTGCTGTCTAGGAGGCCCTGTAAGTGGCGTAAGCTTCGCTTTCCATTTCACTGTTATTTCTATACAGCTACATAATGGGAATTGTAATACAAACAAAGGCCACTTATTTATTTCGTTCTGTTTGACCCAATGTACGACTAAGTCGTGGGGGTATAGAACTCGTCAATTTTTACATTAACATATTTTACAAAGTACTATACATAACTTCAACAGTTTAAATACAAGAAAATGTGGACAAACAGATAAAACGGTTTCAGAAAAACCAAACATGTGTAGTTTAAGGTTGAACTTTAAGAATCGGTAGCCAAAATATTGATTTTGAAGGCATAATTAGTTCATTGGCTACAGCCCAACTGCGAGGATAGCGTATTATTATTATATTTCCATAACATTAGACTAAGTAGCAGAGTTCGCTAACTTCGCAGATTTCCATTTTGAGTTAGGGTAAGGTAACCTAACGAAAAATGTAAAAACATAAGCGTAAAACCACTCGCCCTAACCAAAAATAACCTAATCGAAAAATTCGAAGTTAGTACACCACAATTTCCTTTACATCCTATAACTTCAAACGTCTGTAGAAATATTTTTCGTTATTAAAATATGCCTATAAAATAACAGTTTACTGGTACACTATGCGAGCGTACCTATTCTCAATGTTTTTCTACGTACAAGAAAACAAGACGACTGCGTGTGTCCACAATGAACTTGTAAACAAACGCACGCATATATATATTTTCACTGCTTACGTCAGTAAAAACATCTCGCAGGCGCACTTATTAGCTTGAAAATATAGAGAAAAGGTTATAATTTAAAAACGATAAACATATAACGTACAATAATGTAAGCACAATATTTTACTAACAAATATATGAGTTTCTCCCATTTACAGCAATGTTAATGTGTCCCCACATGCGAATGGAGCGCACCTAGCGGCAGAAAATTTCCCTAACCTGTAGTAGAAATAACCTTAATTGGACCCACTTCTCCATCTCCTTTTTAATACAGTTTTGTGTCCCACTGGTTGCTATCAAGGATGCAAAATTTCAGCTGTTGGCCCCTGAAAGACGCCTGCTTTTGTTATTCTGGCAATGAAGAAAGAGAAAGACAATATTATAGGTAATATTTGACTCACTACTGTACAAACTATACCACATAATGTTTCAAAAATTGTTTTATGGTTTAGGTTTGGTGACCAGGTATAAACATCAACCAAGGAGTATTTTAACGCATACGTCATATTTTCAGTTACTGTAGATTATTTATAATCATTTTAAATATTACCTTGATTTGCTGTTTAAATTTGTCATCTTGCACACTAGTTTTACGTAATTTTTTGCACTTGGTAAAACATTTAGACAAAATTTCATTCATAATGTAAACGTGTAGGAACCCAATTAGAGATTTTAATAAATAAATTCTGATGATTCTAAACAAAAACTGATTGAATTATGTACGTTACTGTGAAAATTGGAACATACTTAATTCACACTCAACTGCTTGCAAATCAGTTAGGATATTATATGGCCCGTGGTGTCAGTGGCTTCAGCAGCATGTCGGGAGTAAACTGGTACATACAAATTTATTTTCTGGTTCTGCTGTGTGTTCCCTTAACTGGCAAATTCATAAAACTATTACGGCATATACTTAGTAAATTGCATAAAGAGGTTGACGACCATTAACAGCTGGTATTGAGTACCGCAAAATAAGGTAACTTGAAACACTCCAAAACATTTTTTCCTGCCTTTGGAAGCCTCGAGTAAAATTACTATGTAAGCATAAAATTACATTAAATTTTACTACCTGCTGACTCGCATAGAAAAAATAAGCTTTGTTGAAAAAGTGTTGTGCTCTTAGCGTTAAGACTGCCTGTACAACTAATATTACGATTTTTTAAAAGTCATAACATAACGTTATTAATTGCATCTTTTATAAAAACATATTACGGTTTCTGCTAAAGGCGTTTCTGGATAAAATGAGCACTGAAAAAAGCCCTGCAACACAATTCGTATCTTTCCGCGGGTAACGGCTAACAACGAAAAAATGTCTAATCACTTTGGACACGTCACTTGATGTTTGCGCGTGTAAGATAAATTTTGTAGTCAGTAAGAATATATACAGTTTGATAAAAAAGTGTATTACTAGTATATAACACAATTAAGCCGACATCAGTTGCTATTGTTTCAATATCATTGTATTTAAATAGGAAAATACGTGGACCTATATTACGTAGTTTCGCTGCCAACCATACAAGCTGTAAGGTAACTATAGTTAATGTAGAATTATATACAGTAACGGCTACTGATATTTTTCAAAGGTTAAATTTTTAGTGCTCACTTTATTCCGAACGACCTATAGTTGTGCACTTATTACATAGGTTAAACACTGCTTAAATATCACATTGAAGATACATTATTTCTGGATGAATAACCGGGACCCTCCGTTTCTAATTGCGGCCCGGTCGAAACAGCAGAAACTAATACGTTAAGATCCCCCCTTTTTTATGAAAATAATTAGTGAATATATACGATGCCTTGTAAAAATTTTCTTCCCATATGGGCGTGGGTTAGACACCCATAGCAAATTATTAGCCTCATCCAAAATATCTCTGATTCCACTATATAATGTATAAAGCGCTCTGGAGATCTCACAGGGAGGAAGCAGCCTTAGCTCTCACAAGACTGTGGAGTTGGGTACGCCAATGTTTTACCCCTTCCCCTTCCGCCTCACAAAATATATTCAAATGCGTTCCAGCGGCCCTGATTGTTTAACAAAATTTAAATATTCCATTCATTTCTGAATGAAATTTACAAAATAAGTGCATTCGAATCTCAATTTAAAGAATACTCTGTTGAGAGAGTACTATTTCGCATAACAAGATAGAGTTCTTGTTTGCTCTCTCACTTTCTCCAGCTGGAACGATGATCTCTCGTATTTGTAAACAAACGTAGCAAAGGTAACAAGTGCGTACATTTTATTTATACATATCATGAACACATTAAATATATTTGAGCAATTCGAATGATTTTTAAACTTATTCAAGCAGGAAATAGATGTTCATCGGCGATGCCAATTTTTTTTTTATTTTGTGTGCACTTAACGCATATTAGGGCCGAACATATTGACTTAATTTCTCGTCTTAAGTAACTTTTCACTGAAAATAATTATTTATCTATAAATATTAAAATACTTGCAATATATGACGCATGTTTCTTCGGTAACCTCAAACCATAGTTGTAATCAAGATGGCGTACACCATCTCTGGAGATCAAGAGCAAGTATACAACTTCGTTCTCTTGCTCTTTCGTACTCTCGGCGAACAATTGAGACAGGCACAGAGTTATCTGTCTGACGTAGTTGTGACGTATTTGTGAGAGCGAGGCCATGAAAGAGCAGTCATTGGGTGAATTGAGACACGGGCTATGTAAGAGTCTTGGTGGAAGATATGCAGCGGATAGTGGAGGAAAGACAGTCATCACTGGAGCCTCGTATTATAGTGCGTATGAGGCCTAGAGAAGGAAGATCGCGTCGAGGCGGTATACAGGACGTAACTAGTAGCGTACCAGATATGTATTCTTGACCTATGGGTCGGGAATTTAAAAGGCACAATGAAATATGTTAGCCATATTATTGTTTTATATGTGTGTGTGTGTTTGAGTGTGTCAAGACATTGTGGTCACATTTTATTTCACTAGAAAAAATTAACTAAGTATCATATTCGCGTTTTTGTTTAGTGTAGTTAATTGTTTTTCTTTACTACGCGAGTTTATCTTACCTTGTTATACAAAAACAGTTTGCGGTAATTTAATTTTATTTTAGGTGTCTACTAATATAGATTTACGGTGGTAATTGGTGTTGGGTTGGTTGGATTAATCGTAAAATGACCATTGGAAACTATACGCGTCTGGGAAAGGTGGCTGTACACGGACGAGTGCCTTATGTAAGAGAAGTGTTTATTGTGGTCTAAAAACACTTATCTCTCACGTATAGGCGAATGAGACGAAGGCTGGGTGAATTTTGCCAACTTTTCTCAGAGAAATGCTCTAGATCGCATTGGAAAATCACCAGAAATTTACCAAATAGTATTTTCATGCTATTTTTTTATAAAGTTAAGTAGATATGTGCACGTAAGTGTAGGTTTTTCATTGGTCGAAAGTGATGAATACTGCGCATTACATTTAAATTTTCCTGAAATTGTAACTATTGCTGGATGATCTGACTAAGCAGGAAGAGAGTTAAGTTGCTGTTCGCTGAGAAAAGTGTTGGGTGCAGAAGAAGGAGCTTAAAACGACCTTCATCGGAACGTCTTGCACAAATGTTAATGCATCTCTGATTGTGTCATGCATATCACTAATGAGCAATAACACAAACAGCTATGTTCAGGAAGGGCATAATTGCAGTTCCGTCAATCAACACAAAATTTCTTAAGTTATAACAATGTTTCTTGACAGTAATTGTTAGAAACCGGGTTTAACACTATTTGTTAGCGAGTTTTGTATTCAAGAAGCCTTTCCAGACATATTCTGTAGGAATAAAAGCAAACTGACACCAATTTATTGGCGAGAAATATACTTATCAGTAAATCACCAGACCTGTAACCAGTTGTCTATTGAAAACACGAGCTGTCGCAATTATAAAATTCTGAAACGGATAGCCTTCAGAAAAAAACTAAATTTGGTGACAAAATTACTAAATTGGTAACTGTGTAAGCCTACTCTGGAGCACTTATCATACTAAACACGGCGGCCACGCAAGGACTGCGGTGGTGTGGAGGTGACTTTTAGAACGGCCAAGATACTGGATCTGCCGAGGTCATGATTTAATTATCACCAGCGGGCTACGTGAGTGTAGCAGACTTCCGGAAGTTATATTTCCTTTTCTCTATACGTGGGTAATATCAGTATTTAGCATTTTTACTTATACCTATTAAAATTCCACGACGATATGTTTGTTACCAATACCTGTTCTTGAATACGTGTTAGGTGGTATAGGATTAGGTGAGCAATCTAAGCCCTACAATGCAAATTTTCTATTTTCAAAAAAGTAATATCTCTCCGCGGTATGTAGATGCAAACTCTCTCATCACGTACTATTATCGAAATAGACTTGTGTATATTTTGCGTCTACGTTGCACTAGTCAAAAACTTTAATATACAGCATCTTATTAAGTATACACTAGTAAAACTACTAGTATCATATGTGGTAAGTTATTATAATTACCCACGAAGATAATTACCTATACATACGTAAAAGATATATTTTGTAAATAAACTCTTCAGTTTATTGCATACGTCTCCTAAATGTTTGCAAATAATTTTCCTCTGTCGACATCCTACAGCAGCGAGATGAAAACAGCAGGATACTTCGCTCTTAGATTGCGATTAAATAGGATTTTTAAAACAGGCAATAGATTATATAAAACACACATTTGTAAATACCAGTAGTCTACATTCTGATTCAGGGTTGTCTAACTAAATACGGAACTTCATTCTGCAATTTGCTGCAAACCATATAAAGAGAAAAGGCAATGATTGTTAATGTTGACTTATATAGAGTAATGGCTAGTGTTGATTTTAATTTTTTTTTTAGTGGTAGTTTTATCTCAAACCATATAAAGAGAAAAGGCAATGATTGTTAATGTTAACTTATATAGAGTAATGGCTAGTGTTGATTTTAATTTTTTTTTACTGGTAGTTTTATCTCAAATGGTTTTTATCATATACAGTATATTATATAATTTCCCGTTCCAGTACACATATACTGTTAATGTTAGCCTGATAATTTATCCGCACACAATAAAAGGTAAGCGATAATATTTGCTTTATATAAAAAATAACAAAAACGGTCATAGTTAAAAAAACAAATTTAGCTGTGAATTGCAGACGTTAAAATCACAACATTAATAAGTACCAGTTAACAAAATGAAATAATTTTACAATGACTGTCGGTAATTTCCTTTTATTCAAGGCTTCACGCTCAGCGCCCTCCTACATCACGTTCTTCTAGTAAGACCAGACTTTCGCAGCTTCCATGTTGGATTTGTATAGGGAAAAAAACAAAGAAAATATATAATATGGAATATTGAAATAGGCATACATACGGTTAGCTTACAGCTTCTCAGTACATTCATTGATGTAAGTTAACTTGCTTTTTATTTGTTGTACATAGGTGTGTGCACGTGAAGGTAAACGAAGAAGCATGGTCTAGTTCAAAAAGGAAACAACTCAAAAAATTACATTTTTGTTAGTTTGGCTCACCAACGCATAGGCAGAAGTGCAATATACTCAGTTGAAGAGAAAAACAACACGTAAATTCACTTGTTTCATAACATACCACATTATTCTGATTGCTAGTAAAGAACTACAAATTGGGTTTCTTTTATTTTAAAGTGTGATAATTTCAGAAAATACAGACAAACATTTTAAACTCATTAAATAGTTGCCTCTATACTTTCGCTTCAAATTTAACACCAACCAAATATGTTAATTAAGATATTTTTCGGCGAAACGAAATATTTATATATGCATTTTGCTCAAAACTGTGAATTTTCAGTTCTTTCCGTTTTGAATTGGGCCATCGAATTATTACTAATTTCCTATCAAAATAAAAAAAAATGAATATAATAAAATCATCACATGTGCGAACATCATATAGGGCATTTAAATATTGCATGTGGTTATCAAATAATTTGATATAATTATTTTTGTCGAATACTCCTGATGTTATAAAGTTGAGAACAAGTATTGATATTTTACACGTTATTAACTGCTTCGTATAGTAAAATTATGAACGACTGGTATTACAGAAAGCAAGGAACGTGTGTCGGCTGTACTCTCTCAGTACCTGCTGCCAGTATTATATATTGAAAATGCTCCATTTCTCTACCTTGTTCACTCTCGAGAAGTGAATGTCGCCCAGGAAAAGCTCCCACTCCAACAATGGCCAATGTCCACACCAAGACAGGAACGAGCGACCATCTGCAACAAAGCGTGTTCCTAGGTGGCGGATAAAGCCTGACTCATAACTACGCTTAACGCACGTACATACGCACGCACATTACGTAAGCTTTTTGGGATTGTATTCGGCACCTCCATAGGCTCTTAGACGTGCACAAATGTTGTTTTTGTTACTGCTAAATGTAGGCAGTAAGTTATGTCACATTAAGTTTCGATGAGAAACAAATTTAAATTTATTGAAAAAATTAAAAACAGTAATTGTAAGTTCGCTTCACAAGTACCACTTAGCGTATAGGTACGTAAGGAGTACGGAGTTGAACTACTAAATCACGTACGTTAGCTCAGTGTTTCAACATTTACGTCTACGTAAAGTAAGCTAAGTGCTAGTTGTGAATCTAGTTTAGGCTCGGTTTCAGTTCAATCGCCATACGGGATTGTTTTGACTTTCGCTTTTATAAATTACTGAAAAATATATGCGCATTTTGCGATTATAGTTTAAATTCTATTTTCCTAGCGCTGCAGTACTAACGACAGTTGAACGTTTAACACACATAGATTGTGTGTGTGTGTGTGTATATATATATATATATATATATATATATATATATATATATAAATTGGAATCAGTCAAACAAATTGAGAATTTACTTTAAAAATATGTCAGACTGACTGTGGCCTAAATGCATGTTGAAAGTTCAACTGCCATATTTGTGCTTCATTGCAAAGTAAATAGGATTTACATTGTAAACGCAAACTCCATACTTTTATTTTCAAAATTAAATAAAAGATGAAGATATATTAATATAACATGGCGACTAAACCATTGCAAGACTTAACGGATCTCAGTTTAAGTTATTCGAGTGGCTGGGAGTTAACAACACCACCCTATAAACCAACATGCAGAAGTCGATGAGTCTTCTTACAGTCGGCTTATTGAGAAGACGGTAATGACTTCAGCTGGAAGATCACCAAGTATTGCAGAGCTGGAACGGCAACCCAAACATAAATAAAAGTATGGCAATAAAATAGCAAAATTAGGCGTGTGAGAAAAGGCAACAAAAAGGTATGGGGACAATATAAGTGCGAAGATACTTAAATAAATAAGCGCACATGACACAACGAAGAAAATACCGACGCAAGTGTCAGGTTCCCTTCGTCGAGAACTGATGTATTTGCTTTGAGATAAAAATTACGTGTTAAATTGGGTGAATTTTTTTCCTAACCTGTCCTAGTCTACTGTGTCATGGTGGTGGTCGAGGGGAGGATCGGGACATAAGTGTGTCTCTGAGCTGAGCACCATATGCCTACAAGGGTGGGATTTAATACAAGGGGGTACGTGTCGTGGCAGAGAGGGATCGAGCTATTTCCCTAAGTGCATCTGTAGCTAAACTATATTCTAAGAAGAGAGAGGGAAGAAATCAGCATAGACACTATAAAAACCATCTCGACAGGATAGGAGTGTAACCACTCAGCAGTTACATGCATTAAAAATAAAATGGCACTGGAGAAAGTAGGAAGATCCAGGTTGGTTAGTAGAGTTGTGAAGATAGATGGTGGCAGAGGGCAGGAGCTGTAATCTTATTTCTTTATTTACATTCCCTTTCTTTACTTTAATTTTAGGGAGGTCGCTGGTTTTAACCAGGACTCTGTAGGGAAACAGAGTGCCATTGTGGTGGGCGAGGTTATACAGGCGCCTCGCCCGAATTGGGTGATATCGGTAGACAGAAGACAAGACTGCTTCATCGTATTCAACAAACGTGTTACAGTAACAGTGTCTTGCAGTGAGGCTGAAGTATTTTGGCAAACTGAAAAGTTGAAACTTTTATGTTGACTTCTTCGAAAATGTACTAGAACGTCTAAAAATCGGGTATTATGTATCCAAGCACAGCAAAATATTTTTCATGGTACATTGAGTAATGTAAACATAAATTCCGTACTATCAATTTGCCATGTGCAATACCCGCTGAAATATTAACTGCAAACTTGTGTTAAATATCATCCATTTTGTAACGGAAGTTTTAATTCAACAGAAAGAAACAAACCGCTCACTATAATGTTTATAAAGCACGATAGACGTGAAAAAATTCATGCTTAGTTATTTTATGCTGCAGAAACCATTGTACAAGATTCATAAAAAAAACTAGAGGTAATAAAATGACGTAGCTATGGTCGTAACTGAATGCAGAATTCGATGTAAAAGGGAGTAATGACAACGTTAGACACGTGAAGATCGTAGGTGACATTTCCTGGAATATAACTCGAGTAGGTAAAATACGTGAGCTGTCTGGCTATTACACAGCTTAAGCTTAAAGCTTGAAACATCCCCTTGACTTTATTTGATTGTATTTACTTGAGGGCGTTACGACTCGTCGATAACAAGGTCATTAGAGGCGGAGGCAAACAACTTGTCACAGTGACAGGAACATGGAGATAGCTTTTATAAGGATGTTTCGCAGTATTTGTCTGCGGGATAGCGTGGGAAACCTTAGTTGGGATGTCTGGAGTCGGATATAGAACTTGGATCCTCCTTCATGCGAGTCCACCTCGTTCGGTTTGGCCTGACAGAGACTTCTACCTTAAAATATTTCATATTCTGGTAACACTATTCTTCAGTATTCCGCGTGTGATAATGGTTAACCGATAACTGCTAAAAGCACAATATTCTTGTCTCGACGACCTACTATATTCCATCTATCTGTGACCTCGGTTCATATAACTGGAACCAAAGAAAGCACTTAAGGTTTTCAGATATGACTGATAGTATCGCCCTTGTGTTCAAAATTTTAGGTCCCGTAGTTAAGCAATTTTGATAATGTAGTAGTATTTAAGATCCTGCAGCACCACATGAACCATCAGTAGTCGAAGCATCGTGGTGGAAACTAAGGTGGAAGAGACTGTCGGCTTTCAACACTAAGGTAAAATCATTTCTTTAATAAGTATAAGGAAGTGTATCATAAATGCATTATAATAGTTGTAAAATATTGCAATTTTTACTGTTAGTCATACTAACCTTTGCTTCCTTTCTTGGGTTCCTAGGTTTGAAACCGTACCTTGATATTTTCCTGTTTTTTTTTTTTTTTTTTTTTTTTTAAGGGAATTTTTACATAAAGTTTTGCGTATTCCACAGTTGTCGAGGTGTTTCCTCGGGCACTTCCATTAATATTCCACCACTATTGCAATCATATCCTACCTCATTCAAACTATTATGTGTATTGGTCAGAATACATGTCCGTCCTTTATCCCTCCACTTAGTATGTTGACACTGTTAAGGGCAAAGTAGACTGCAGTTTCCATCACGGTGTTTTTATTTTTATTTTGGTAGTAGATTTTATTACTTTTTAGACAATATCGTGTATTAAATTAGATCTTCTGAAATTGTTTTATCTATCATTGTTTTTGCATGATGACTAGTCAAAGTATAAAATTGTGTATGTCACGGATATAAGCAGACTAGGACACTAAAACCAACCACCCGAACAGAAATATTTACGCTGAATAACGATGTTGTATGATACAAGGTCTCCTGTACATAAGAAAAATTTTTGGTTTTAAAAAAATGTTGAAATTCGAAAATGATAATTAAATAATTCAACAACTTTTTAAAAATACAAAACTTTTTATTTTGTGGTTTAATACAGGAGTCCTTGTAGTCTACAACGTTGCTATTAAGTGTGATTAATTTAAGTATGTTCGGTCAGTTGCCTTTAGTATCGTACTTAAGATCTAAACACGCAAATATTGACTCTGACAAACGGTTATACATAAACAATGATAGATAAAAAAAATTTCATATGATCAAAATTATTTCATAATTTATGTATAAAAAGGAAGTAAACATATCTCGTACAATTTTTAAAACATAAATACGAAGATGAATATTGCTGCTTTGTGTGTCCTTAAGTTGACCGACTAGCCATGCCAGAGCTGAGTGCAAAGACTCGTTCGTTACAAGATTATTTGCTAATTGCTCGACGCCAATGAGTGATGTCTGCTGAGGAATAGCATTCAAAGAACGTTACAAGTGTGTAGATAAATTCGTGTTCACCATTACTTAAAAATGCATAGTGTCTCTCTTTCTCTCTCTCTCTATCTGTCTCTCTCGAAAATGGCAATAATTAATGTTGTTGCTGTTCTTTTTAATGTGAAATTACTCGCGCGGAATCTTCTAAAAGGTGTAGACAACTGTCTATAAATGGGCTACGCACCAGACGTAATTTTTCGCGTTTGATGCCCGCAGACAGTGAAGTGATAACGCTCAGCTTTACACACTCAACGGTAACAACACCGTTTCTGTTCGCGGCACACCAAACTGGCGGGCAGTGTTTTCCTACTATTCTTTTCCTTATGGGTAGGGACTGGCAAATTTCGCAAATGTAATAACCTTTGTACTATGCATACTCAAGCCCCGTCTATTCGTTCATTGTCTGCTGTTCCACTGAGTAGCAGTTAGTGGACAAATTACCGGGGCTTGAGAATGCATATTACAATGGATTCTAGCCTACAGGTTGTTGAATTAACAATGGGACTAAAAGCAGCGACCCTACAGTATTATTTGTGGAAAGTTGGTAGTAAGGTCCAACGCAAGCTTCCAACGTTGTGTTTTACGGATCCAGGTGGTATTTTTCCAGTAACAGTCGTCTAAAAAATGCCTTCCTTCAGCCATTTTGAGGGGCTCTAAAAGTGACCAAATGTACAAAAAACTATCATACAATATTTATGTTAATCAATGATAGTAGAGGGTATTCAACATTAAAATACGACAAGTAATATAATAATTTACCGATAAATAACATTAATTTATCACTATATATGTTTTAAATAACGCCAAATTCGTTTCAGTTCTACACACAGTTTAGAGACACAATTAGTAAATAGTGTATGTAGAGGATAACCGAGGACAGGACCTCTTACTCCAAGAATAGATTTCTGACGCTGCATGTGTAGTATGGTAGTAATAGTCTATGGAGTGGAAGCGTTTGAACAAATGTGAAGCATCCTGCAGATAACGTAGTAGTGGCAAAAACGTACACACTTAACATTGAGTTGAATTGAACTGTTTTAGTCTTTCGGCTGCACTAACGGATTCGGCAGTTGCGGAGGATTAACTTTTCACAGATAAGAAATTTGTATTTGCTTGTATCAAGTTTATAATATATATACAGAGTGTTGCAAAATTCCATGTTAATATTCTTGGGAAACAATCCTCACGTGTAGAGGAGCAAAAAGTGTTATCTGAACATAGGTCCAAAAACGCACCGTTTCTGCGCTACAGTTGGCAATACATGACGTATGGTTGACAGCACGCGGGTAGGATCATGTTGCTGTGGAGCATCATTATAGCAGTACGTAACATGTTACTATGCCACACACTACGCCACTAACACACAAACAGTAGGAACAACTGTGACACAGCAACATGATCCTACCCGCGCGCTGTATGAACAGTCGTAGAGCATTACATTGCATTGCTTCCTGCTGTTCTTTTGCCACCCACAATACAGCGACTTACGTAAAAAGCATTATGCGCAGTCCGAAGGTTATCATGCTTCACATGACCACACTGGCGATGTACAGCGGATGACACTCCAACCACTATTACCTCCGTGGTGTGTAGTCGTCTACATTCCAAACTAATAAAATCACTCCTGTCAAAAAATTAGAGCTCAGAATACCGCCATTATAATGCAGTTGGATACGTGCATATTAACAGTGATTATCCCTGGGAGTCTCAGGTAAAGATAAATACAACCCATCTGTGATTGCTGCTGCAGTATTTCTGGTATAAATTATCTCACTATTGACGATTTGTTAAAACTTACCATTTGTATAATCTGAAACGAACGTCTTTAAAATTATCTGCACCAACAGATAAAAGTAGGCTCATTAGTTATTCGTGCAACATATATAAACATATTACTAAATCGCGGTGGTTTTGCGAAGGATTTTAAATTACGTATGGTTAACAATTGTGCGAGATAGTATAATACAAAGTGATCTTACTTTAATCAGTGAACAAACTGTCTTTTTACTCGGAACAGTACTCCAGATAGTTACCCAAAATATTTGTAAACCTAAAATTAACTGATATGCACGAAAGACTTTCAATGGTCCTATCGATGATGCAGTGATATATTTTCTGTGTGTGACTTAAACACGAAATAAAACATAAGAAACTGTACTTTAATAGTGTTACTGGTGAATATCGGAGAAAAGGTTCACTATGGTACGGATATAATCACATAAACATTATTGTATACTTACAGAGCGAGGATCAGTGTGTAACGTCCATGATTTAGTCACTAAGTATATCATTGGTGGTTGGCGTAGCGACATGGGTGCCAGCCTCTTTCCAAGAGGATCGGGGTTAGATTACCGGATGTTTACACTTTGGTAGGTATCGTGCCTCCCAATGCCATAGATCAGTAAATTCACTTGGGAATCTGTAGTTTCCCTCGAACATTCATTTCTGCCCTACTGCACCCCTAACCCAGGCTGACAACCTCGCCTTTAAACTGTGGCCAATATATCTTGACTCATTCACTAACAACTTAGCAATTATCTTCTAACATATCAAGCTAGTAATCCACACACACACATATATGTATATATATATATATATATATATATAATAGTGCGCTATGCCCTCAGTGCATAGCACTGCGTTATGTTAGTTACTGTGCAGAGTGTAATAACAAGAATGATCCTACAACCTAGCAGTAGCATGTCATTGTAATGCTCGAAAATTGTGTAATGGTTCATTTAATATTACTCATCTGAAGACTTGAACTGTCTATATTCTAAGTTGCGTCAGCAATTATGTGTGCGGGAACAATTCTAGTGGGCATACAGGTCATAATTTATTATCCCCACAGATGCGGCGCGCTGTGGTATCCTGCATCATACTGGCCGGTGTGGTGGTAACACTGCTGTCTGCTGGGGCAGAGGCGGAGCCCGCCCCAATAGTAGGACAGGTCTTAGACGGTGTTGGAAAACTACTTGGAGGCAACAGTGGCGGCAGCAGCGGGGCCAGCAGCGGGGGCAGCAGCGGCGGCAGCAGCGGTGGTAGCAGCGGCAGTGGTAGCGGTGGTAGCGGTGGTAGCGGCGGCAGCAGCGGTGGTAGCAGCGGCGGTGGTAGCAGCGGCAGCGGCGGCAGCAGCGGTGGCAGCAGCGGCGGTGGTAGCGGCGGCAG
>PNEQ01022258.1:0-72900 GCA_003012365.1 Medauroidea extradentata
TTCGCCCTCTGGCCGCTAGGTGTACTGATTACCAACCACCGCTGGACAATAGACTTCAGTGTGCCTCCACTCACCTGATGAAGCAGATGTAGTCTGCGAAACGTTGTGACCGCGTGTCCGCGGAGAAATGTGTTCGTCCTATGTGTGTGTGTTTCTATCTGCGAGTACCATCCTGTGAGTACTTGTGCACAACTCTTTCTGTTTTAACTGTAATTAGTAGCCTAGCGGCCTTTCCCGCCATTGTCCTAATACAGAAAACAAATTCTCTTTTTTAAAATTGAAAAATTACAATCAAATATGACTGAATCTATTACAGGTAATTTATCACCATTAAAAGTAGACAACTGAAGAGGGTTATTCTTCGAAAGTGCACTCATACCTAGACCTAAACTGTAAAATGCACTCTTAGATAAAACTTTTGCTTGTGCACCCGAAACTAACATCAATGACATCGTAATGCTGTTAATAACCACCTGAATTTACCAAGGTTTTACTTCAGAAAGTAGTGAGTACGTACCCAAAATACAAAAATCATCAACTTCAATGCCCTTGTTATAGACACTGCCCTGGGTTTCCACACTTTTACACATTCTCTTGTAATGATTAAATTTTTGACAATTTAAACATACCTGACCATAGGCAGGACACTTGCCATATTTATGTTGTAAACCACGTTTTCCATATCGGCGAGGTCTGCAAGAACTCCTTTGTAACTGGTACTTCTGTTGTGTATTCCATTTACGGGACTTGTTACGACGACGAGACAAACGCAATCTCAGGATATTCTGGGCTTGTTGAACTGCCCTGCATTCTTCACAGTCAGTCTGACTGAGGGTCTTCACCACTTCCAAGGCTTTGTCCAGTTATAGGAATCTTCCTGCAGGAGAACTTATTGCAAAATTACACGTGTTTTGTTATGGAGGTTAAATTTGGATATGTATTATAATTTATATGTATTCTGGTAATATTCTAACTAAAAGATATTTTGTTTTTAGTGGTCTTGGATTTGGTAAAGTGAAGGTAGGAAAAAACAGTCACATGTTGTAATAATGTAGAATAATCTAGAATTCAGTTAGGATATAAACAAATATTATGGCCAGTCGGCCTTGGGTGGGGGTAACACTAGCATTGTGGTATGCTCTGGTTTTTTCCAGCTTTTTTGCATTGTTACAGATTTTCTATGCCATAGTTTTCATTAGGCTGTAGAGGGGTTGGCTATATTGTAATCAAGTGATGTTAGCCCGCCAATAGGAGCGTAGCCTGGGGTGGCATGCGTGACCCCTTCTAGAGAGTTTTGGCTCCACCATTTGCATAAATAATTTAGACATAGGCGAGTGTGGTTGTGTCAGAGGCTGTGTCCCCAATTCTTATTATATAGATACGGGAGTGGCAAACTTAACGTGTATGGGCAGCACCGAGGCCATTTTTCCCATTTAATTCTTTTTAGACAGCCTTCTGGACTCTAGCAAATCTTTTTCCGCCCATATGCAGAGCCTCGTAAGGCAGGGTTGCTTTTAAGTACTATGGCGCCGTGGGCAGACTTTAAAATAGCACCCCCCTCCCTCCCCGCAATCCTCTCATCAGTGAACAATTAGGTGCTGATTCCAGTTTTGGTTCGGGAAGGATATTTCCCTTAACCCTACATTAAATAGCAGTCTAATTATCCACCACCTATGGACCCGCTGTGTCCCGGACTAGAAATCAGCAGCTGATAAAAAACATTTCAAACCTGTTGAGCCAGTTATATTTACAAATGTATTGCTCACGTGTGTTGGAATTGTGTTGTTTAGCATCACGGACCACCCATTCTTCACAGTACTATTGTAGACTTCCTCATATATTTACATAATTACGCTGACAAAAATTTTAATAGCATCCAGTCTTTAAAAATAAGTAACGACAGAGATAAATAAATATTGAAGTACAGTAATTAAGAAAACCCCTCAAGTAAGCAAACAATTTTCCGTAAAAGTTCATCAAAGCAACAGTTTTTTTAATTGTTTGGATCTGGCAAAGTCATCTATAAAGTTGTTGGAAGTCCATCATCAAAGTTATATCATTTTCTGTGCATAAACACATTAGGTTGTTAAGCTTTTCCTTGTCCGTGGTCAATCTTTTTTCATTTTTTATATGTTTTAAAGCAGAAAGTCTCCTCTCTGGAGAGCAGCTTGTGACAGGTATTGTCAAGCATCTTCGTCAAGATCTTGATTATATGATTGAGCTAGTCTTTTGGCCTCAACAGTCATATTCCTGGGTTCTTTATTGAGGAGATTTAAAATACTTCAAACCTCATACGAAGAGACAAGTAGCTTGCTCTTCAGTGCTTAAGTTGGGCGGTAAGATTGTCAATAATTTTGAGAATAGCACTGGTTCGGAATTTATACCTAGGATCTGCGTTAGGTTCTGGTTTCATGCTATTGTTTTCATCAGCAAACACTGTTCGTTTCTATTTCTTTGGTAGTTCGTGTCTTGCAAGCTGCAAAGTGTTAATGCCCTCTCTTCATACTCATCAAAGGAATTTCTTTTGCTCTCTAAAAACATTTCCAATGTTTTCAGTTCTTATGTGGGACCAATCCAGTTCAGTTCTTCTTTTTGAAGATTGTTACTTGTTTTGTCAATTCTCTGGCAGATGTCATTCCAAAACAAGGCAAGAAGACCTGATTTTAACTGTCCAAACTTTTTGTGTAACCCTTGTGCTGTTACTCGCGTTTCAGGAGTGTGTGAAGTGTCTTGCGTTAGTGTTTCAAGAACACCGTCTATTTCTTTGAACCCAGAAACCAAACTTCTTAAAGCATCAGTTCTTGCGTACCACGTTGTTTGACTTCATGGTGGCTATTTATTCATTGCTTTCCTTTTCTTCATTGCTATACTTGATGTTATCTTTTAAAAGATTCCATCTGTAAGTAGAGGCTGAAAAAAAGGTAAAGACTCCTTCAACAAACAGAAATAGGAGTTTTGGCTCAGAACAGGAGTTTTGGGCTGCATAGCATCCATCTAAATTTAACGAATGGGCCGAACATGGTACATAGTCTGCAAATTGGGTTTTTCGCCTTATCCTCTTCTACTTGCCTGATATATTCAAAGCTTTGTCATAGCTTTGTCGTCTACAGTTCTCAAGTTTTAGTTTCAGTTCCTCTAAAAGATCGGTAACAGCCTCCAAGATTCTCAGCCTTGTGCGAAACAGATGGCAACAATGTAATAAAGGCGTTCTTTGGGACATGCGTCTGAAAGAAACACATACCTCAATACGAAAGCCAGTTGAACTATGTTTGATATGTCAGGGGTGGAATGTATGATTATTGAAAAATATCTTGCATCATTTACTTCCTTCAATATTTGTTTGAAAACTTGTTCACTCATACATTTGATGACATCATCGCAGATGTCTGCAGATATTCAAGATGTACTCGTTTGCCCTTATTTCCATATTTGGAAAGGTGTTGGGCAAGGAATGGATCAAATTGGCTGATGAGTTCAAGACAGCCCAAAAATAGGCCATTTGACAATGACCCTAATTTCTGATCACTGCCTCTAAAAAGGAAGACCCCAAACAGGTAATAATGTGACGACAGAAACAACCTCCAGTACTTAACTTCATGTTCATGCTGGCGTGAAACTAAACAGTCAGCTGATGTTTTCTTTTTCCGTGAAAGTAATATGAAAACATTCCTTCTGTGGTCAGCAGACTGTTGATGCTGTTTGGTAAGTTCAGAGGCATGTTTCCAATCGTTAAACCCATTTGAGAATGCGGTATATTTAGATTCATGTTGGAATAACATACATGGAACACAAAATAAACAGTCTTTTGAACTTGAATAATAAAGCCAGTTTCTTATTAATTGTGTCTCCATTAAGTAATGTACCGGAAAACAATTTCACTGACAATGACAGTTTCCCATCTTTATATTGACGCTCAGATTTAGAAAAATCAGCTTCTAAGTTCTATTTAGTATCAGACAGAACCACTTTTTACATTCCAAGTTGGGGGTCTTCAATTAAAAATAATGGGTCATTATGTTTTGCAAAACCATCAGTTGTGTTCAGAGAAAGTGAGCCTGCAGTAGTAGATGTTGACGGTTGAGAAATTACACATTCATCGTATTGAGCACCTTCAATATATGAAGTACACTTAGCAAAATTACTGATTTGAGCTATAAAGGATTTTAAATTGTCACTAAAACTTATATCTTTACTTAGCTCAACAATAGGTGGCACGTCACCTCCAGAATTAGAGAAATTTTCACTACTGCCAATATTAGGTTTTAATGCGGGCGTAATGCCCCACGTTGAAATGGCTGCAATTAACGCGGGTTCAAGGGGGGGGGGGGAAACATGCTGCTGATGATGACACTGATTCGGTAGGTGAGTTGGACGGGATGTAGGTGACAAAGTTACGGGAGTGGACCGTCTAGCAGGGAGAGCTGAGATAAAACGAATAGTGAGGTAAAGGGCAGACTGCGGAAGCCGCGGAGGAAACCCCCTTTTCTGATGATCCCAAGTCGACAGGCTGATGACCACGGGGCAGGCTAAGTACCAGTGGATTATTGCACCCTCAAACGATGGATCTTCGGGAACTTGTTAGGGCCAGTACCCACGCCACAACACACATAAAAATTACGTTAAGCGTCACTCGGGATGGGGTGAGCCAAGAACACTACTTGCAAATAAACGACGCAGATAATTGTTTTGAAGTTTACTCACCATGAACAAAAGCCTGGTACTCGCAGAAGGCCAATGCTAGCTAAGCGGATCTGGAGTACAAACCTCTGCAGTAGGTGACGCGGTATGACAGCACTGGGCTGGTGGTGTACTTAATGTGCGAACTTACGCCCCTGGACGCGATGGCCGGCAGGGATGTGGAGCCTTGGTCAAAAACAGCAAAAACGGTTCCGGTAAATTAAATTATAACTATTGAAATTGAAAACTAAAGATGGCTGGTGCAAAACTGATAAAAGGACCCGGGTAGACAAAAACACGTCTAGCTCCTCGACGCGTCTAATTCCGACTGACTGGAAAAATGGCGTCCTGCGTCGCCAAGCCAGCCCCGCGAGAGGGGGTGACTTCACGCGGTGCACAGTAGTTCCGATACAAACACATTAAGTAAAACTAAATTACATAAGATACAATACAAAACTGACACTGGAAAAATTGCACATCATATTAAAGCATAACTGGTAATTGTTGGAATGTTTTAGCTTGGAATATCGTTCCTGTTGCATCATGTTCAAGCAGAAGGATACAATACACATAGCATAGCTGATGCAACTGAATAATGGCGATTAAAAATGAACGACAAATATTGATATACATTTTGAAAAACATTGAAACAATTATTAGACACTTGAAAAACGTAACAAATGAAGAGTAAATTTAAAGGAACATATTTTAAAGGCAATATTTGTTACTTATGACCCACTCTGAGTGCAGGCCATACTAAATGAGAACAGTGCGGCAGACGGACTAGTGGGAGGGTGTGCTAGGCACACGTCAGTTTAACAGAAACAGACAATTCAGGTACACTATTTAAAAAAATTCTTGATATTCAGGACTTTCTTTAAAATCATTTCATCTTCTATTTGTTTTTTAGCTGCCTGTTCACGGTTTTCAGCTCTACTAGGTTTTTTATTCATTGTTGGAACAAAGTGTATTTTCATACTTACTTCAGTTCATTTCAGGTAATCAATCTTCACAGCATAGGCCTAATGTACAGGAAATACTGGTACATTTGAAGTTTAAATAATAACATTCATAGACGAACTAAAACTAACCTCACCTCACATCACGACACACAAGCACTCTCAAAACTGCACAGCAACTGTATTGACAGACTGAGAGTTTATGACTGCAGTGGTTGGAAGCAAGATGACAATGAGTCACGTCTGGCAGACGGGTGATGCACTCTGACTGCTGCTATCCATATGCTTCAGTCATACCATAGTACCATACACACCACCACGGTTCCACCTCGAGTCCTCAACAGTCTAGAAAATTAGCTACGTAAGCTGGCGAGTGGGCTCAGTGGCCTGTAATTGTGCCGTATTAGTAAGTGCTAATTAACTCGGCATAACTTTATTTGATGGATTATAAAACTCCATTTGACTTAACTCGGGCTGACTGCTGTAATTTCTAATTTATCTCCTCTTTTATTAGTGCGCCCTAAACCAGATGCCCCTGGGCATCTGCCCAGTTACAAAAGCTGGACTGCCGTAAGGTGTAATTTCACTTGTTTTATGTCCTTGTGGACTTGTGTTCTGTTTTTGTACCGACTTTTTTTATTCAGTAAACTGGGTTCATAGTAAAGGATAGAAATTATACAGACGTTAATGTAAAAGTCATTTAAATAAACCGGGAGTGTTGTTTGAAGAGTCAACTTTCATTTCTGGTCAAAATGCCTAAGTCAATTAATAGAAAAGTGTTAATTTGTAAAGCTAAGCTACAGTGATACAGAGGAAGATCAGAGTCATTGCAGTGGGGCAGGAGACCCTTGTGCCTTCTTCAAACCGTAACTACATGTTGGTCCAGGAGATCTACCGTGCAGCAAACATGTCGTATTTTGTTACATTATGGCAACAGTCCAAAAATAAAAATACTTTTAATAATAGAGTCCTTGAGATCACCAAAGTCACAATAAGCACTTAGATTCTTGAGATGAACCGAAAAATTTTCTATACATTGACTGTCCCTTTGTCGGAGCATAAAAAAAATTGTATCGTTCAATGGTTAGATTTTTTTAGGGGAACTAAAAACATGAAACATAGAGACAAGAACATCATGCGTAACACTATCAAGTTCGAGACCAAAAGAATCGAAAATCTCCTATGACTGTGATCGTAAATAATGCAATAAAATTGCCACTTGACGTTTAGGTTCCCTTTCTAAACATTGCAACTGCCATGCATCAGCCAAATTGGGCTAATGATAAAATTGTCAAAATATAGGAAGTGTGAATTGAAACTGCAGACTTTTTACATTTTGTATTTATTCACATTTGAAAACTGTTAAGATGGCCACATTGTTGCAGGAGGACAATTCAAAAAAATTACAATGTGCCTCTGCCTGAAATTTACCAGTCGACTTGTTGAACTTGGCTAATTTATTTTGTTGTTTTTGTCTCACATTCATAGTTTTTTTTTTAAGAGTGATGTTCAGCAATGACATTTGTCCAAACTGATTTGTTTAATCATTGCAAAATGTGTAATACAAGGTCATTAATATTTTTTGGAGTATTATATTCAAATTATGTGGGACGGTACAGTGCATATTATTTTGTTTCATGTTTGTTTTGCAAGATAATTCTTTGATACATTCACAATTGGTTGAAACTGAATGTTTCAATTCTATTTCTGGCCATGCATGTTGAAAGTTTTGTCTATTTAGGCATATGTATAAAGGGAAGAGGTTAGATTGAGAAAGTGAGATGCAATCACCTATGAATCTAGATGTCCTTAATTGTTGATAGAAACACATTTTAATACATGATTGGTCAAAATACTTGCTTGAAGAGTCTGATCATATTATTTTAAATGTAAATTGATGAACACAAGTGCTCATGCTGTAGATATTTCTGGAAGAGACGTAGCAATGTTGCGACTTTAATAAGAAGTGAATTATTTGATCTTATTTGCTACGAGACTAGTCATGTGGACCCAGGCCTCATACATACCATAGTTCATGTGGGAAAGCACTCATGGTAAAATTTCTTTCAACTTCAAAAATAGACTTTTAAACTTTTTCTATTAAAGTTTTTCCATTTGCATGGAAGGCCAAATAAAAGCATTAAAGCATTATGTGTTGTAGCATTTTGATTTGTGTGCATGCCATGCAGGGGCTCCTAAAACAGTTTACACTATTTATTATTATGTGTGCATCGTTAATAGGTTGCTGCAAGCCTGGACTAACGAGAAGGAAGTGAAGTCTCTTTAATGTTTCTGCTTTACCAAACCAGAAGTTCAATTTAATAAAAAAGATATTGAAATAATTTCAGTGTTCTTCATGAGTAATGTTTGAATGAAGTAGGCCTAGTTGATGCAGTAAAATCTGAATTTTCCACCAAGAAATTTAGAGTGCAGATTTTCTCAGCGTTTAAATTGTTTTGCCCTGTGTGCGACATGTGAGCCTCTCACTTTGTCAGCTTTTCGCTAAACGAGGGTAAGTCAAACGTCACATTTGTTTTACGAAAAATGGAGCAGAGTAAAAGGTTACAGTTTTTGATGATCACGTATACTTTCTAATGATTAAGAAAGTCTCTCTCATCTTAATTTTGTACATTCTTAAAATTTGTAGTGCATGTGTTCAGAATGAAAGTAATTAATAAAATTATGATTATGGCATGTAAGGATTATTAAGGAGGGGGAATTATTGTAAAGTGCACAAATTTCACAACCTCTTAATTTATAAATAGAATAATGACTTTTTACAATACCCACTGTAGAGTAGTTTTTTTAATACAGGACTTGTACACAAATATTGAAAGTTAAACAAAAAACTAATGCAAAATTTATTCAAAACATTTTATTGCAATAACTGGCTGATTAAAATGCAAACGTGGACACTATGCAGTCTGAAGTTACATGTTTGAGAAAGAAAGTCTTTAAGGCAGCTATTTCACACATTACATTAGTTACAGGATAAACAATATTATAAAAAATACAGTTCGTAAGCTCTGCATCAGAGTTAGTCGTAATAGTACTGCTTCAGTTTGGAGGTATAGTATTTAAACAGATATGCAAGACAATCACATTTTCTTGCACCATTTTTTTCAAAGCTTTGTTGCCTGCAAAAAAAAAAACTTTTCTAAAATTACAAAAGTAATTTCAGTTACCGAAAAAATTAACAACCAGACATGGTACATTAACCGTTAGTATGCCTTTAGTTACATCTGAAAACTATATCTTAACCATAAGAAATTGTGCACATGTGAACATCTTTTACAAAGTTTCCACATTAAACATTGCACTATAAACCTAGTATCATTTATTACAAATCTACTGCACAATGGGAATACATGTATAGGTTGTTCGGAATAAAGTGAGCACTAAAGATTTAACCTTTGAAAAAAATCACTAGCCGTTACTGCATATAACTCAACATTAACTATAGTTCCCTTAGTGCATGTATGGTTGGCAGCAAATTCCAGTACAGAGTTCCATATATTTTCCTATTTAAATGGAACAATATTGAAATAAAATCAACTAAATTTGACTTGTTTCATATAATCAATAAAATTTTTAAATCAAAGGTTCCCACCAACTGCACAATTTATCTTACACATGCAAACATTAAGTGACGTCCAGAGAGGTTAGACTTTCCCATCGTTAGTCGTTACGCGCGGAAAGATACTAATTGGCTGAAAATAGAAATTTAGCAGGACTTTTTTGAGTGCTGACTTTATCCCGAACTGTCTATAGTTAAGCAGTAGCAAGTTGTAAGCAGTCATTTACAGGATGTACAGTTGAGCAGTTGGTTTTGTTTGCACAGCCTGGTTTTATATAGACAAGTGAAGTGATAGTTATCCCAAGCCCAATATTCAAATGGAAGAACAGAACATACACACCTGAGAGTTCACTGTCATTCGACTCGCCTGTGTAACTCCCCTCTCCTGTACACAATATCAGTTATACATCTTCTGTTTACTGCTTTGAATACATTGTTTGTCATTTTACATAACCGAGTACTGGTTACATTTAAACAAGTTAGTTATTACAACTTACACTTTGTAATCTGTTTTAACAAATGCTAATCAACTGTATGGAATTACTGTATTGTTGAAAAAGAAGCTGGTACAATAATTTAAACTGTTTTATAAAAAATAATGCGACATTATTTTAATAAGACAAATGTTGATTATTGCTGTGTCACACTCCTAGGAGAATATTAGTAAATTTGTATAGCTGCCATTGCAAGTCTTAACTCATTACAACTTGGTCGTAAGGATATAAAACTCTCCAGTTCATGAGCGAAAATTGAGTGTCTTATTGTATTCCCATTCTCGTGTTGCATGGAATCAGGGGAAGGGGGAAAATAAGTTTTTCAAATATATTCAGTAGTTTAACAAATGACAGATGTATGTCGTTATGTTTTTACTTGAGAATGATACTCAAGTTTAATGTTAATTAAAATTTAATTTAAGAATTTTTAGGAATTCAAATCACAAGGAGAAGAGAAGTTGTAAGATGTGTTTTAGCATGACAGTTGTTGAATGTCATAAGGGTGCTGCCAACCGGGAGATGTTTAGTGCATTATTTGGAGGACCCTGTTATTTTGCAACAAGGCGGTCAATCTGCTGACAATAAATCAGAGAGTACCAGGAAAATGAATTTTATACTGTAAAACTGCATGAAAACTTGCATCACGAGAGTGCTTTTTATGTTTGGAAAATTACTTGTATTCCAGTAGAGTGCCTTTATGCAAGGGGAAAATTTATACAGTACATTTTTTTTACCAGAACAATTTTGAAATCATAAAGTTCGATTAAAGCCACCTCACGAGAAACATGGTACACATGCATGCGATGCATATCTAGAGTACCCTTGCGGAAGCAAATTATTGTTACATTTACGGCCAAATTTCTCAACTACTGTAAGGAGAAAGTGTGTTGTTACATTTAATGCAATACAATTTTACATAGAAAAAGCATATTATGTGACCCAGCAATGTCAAACTAGTGCCTGAAAAAGATGCTAATCCGTGACTAGCAGGCAGTGACATAGGCTAAACCTTCACAGGCCAGGTTCATGTAAGTTGGACATGGAACGAGTAACTCCCTTCACCCACCACCCTTAACCAGCTCATGACAACTTGTAAATATACAGGTCACTGAGAGCAGAGCCTTGTCCGGCACCAACAGTACTTCATGATTTGTACTGTAGCAGACAAAATATATACTGAGCAACTTATCCCCAACAGTTTCAAAATACTGCTAGGTGTGTTGAGTAAAGGTAAATATTACATCCAGAGTGTAAACAGTCGACAGTCAATATCGATATGCATGATTGACTCTTGTTTAGGTTAAGACTGCTTTCTCTTGTGTGTGATCTGTGCAATGGTAATTCCGGTAGAGTTGTAGTTCGGTGGCCATTACAGCATGGTGTAATAAAGTCTTGTTTTATCCGTTTACATCGCTTCTATTATTAACCAACTTCAACAGGTTATGGGCCCAGGAGTAAACGGAAAGGTTTTGCTGCGTCTGCAAAGTAATGCGGACTGAGAGGAACGTTTTTTTACTGTGCGCGACGGTCGCGAGACGTGTTCTAACCTAAACGAACGCGCGGTGTCGTGTCGTAGAAGCACTCAACGAAAATGAGTGCGTCTGGTTCTGGACTACCCATTGTCGAAAAACTCATTGGGAGAGAAAATTACTTCACATGGAAATTCGCTATGAAAGTGTATCTAGTTAATGAAGATTTATGGGAAGTGATAGAAACACCAAAACCCTTGGAAACTGATGACGCCTGGAAGAAGAAAGATCAAAAGGTCCATTCCCGCATCATTCTCTTCGTAGACAAGACGAACTATTCACACATCCGTGACACAAAAACGGCTGTGGAAGCTTGGAAGGCATTAGAAAATGCGTTCGAGGACACAGGTCTCACAAGACGAGTCGGTTTGTTGAGGAATCTCGTGACGACCGTACTAGAAAAATGCAAGTCTATTGATGACTACTGTGACAAAATTATCACGACGGCATTCAAACTGAATGAAATGAAATTTAAGGTGACTGAAGAGTGGATAGGAACACTACTTTTAGCAGGATTGCCTGACCACTATAAGCCCATGATAATGGCCCTCGAAAGTTCTGGGACCCCTATAACTGGGGACTCTATCAAAGTGAAACTGCTTCAAGAGGTCAAGAGCGAGGATTAGAACACCACTGAAGATTCAGCACTATACACAAGAAAGCATCCACTAAGAAACTTCAAGTGCTTCAAGTGCAACAAACCAAACCATCTGGCAAAAAATTGCACACAGAAAACAGACAGCGGCAGCAACGGAAGCAAGAAGTCCATGTCCGGTAAAGGTGATGCCAAGTACGTGAAAAACCGAGGAACTGACAAACGGGTTTTCCTGGCAGCCGACACCAACCAAGTTCACACAAAGGAACTGTGGTACCTAGATTCATGCGCCTCTACACACATCACAAACAATGAAGGTAAGCTCCATAACCTCAAATCTGTCACAAACAAAGTGTTGGCTGCTGATGGGTCAGAGTTAGCAGCAAATGTTTCTGGCAATCTTAGCTTAGAATTCCATAATCAAGATGAAGTTGTTGAGGTTGAGGCAGAAGATGTATTGCATGTAGCAGAATCACCTGTCAACTTGCTCTCAGTCAGTAAAATAGTGAAAAAGGGCTATAATGTGATTTTCGACAAGAGTGGAGGTTATGTACATGACTCGACAGGTGAGCTTGTTGCCACTGCATACCTAAAAAATGGGATCTACTGCATGAATACCCAGGAGACTAAACAATGTTTCTTTACAGAAAAGGGGAGAGAGAGTTTACTTTGGCATCACAGGTTAGGACACCTAAATCGAAAGGGTATGCAAAAACTTGCTAGTATATCAGAAGGCCTCGATGAGAACATTGTAGCTCAGGACCCCTGTGAACTGTGTATAATGGGCAAACAGTCGCGCTTGCCATTTGGACGAAGTAAAGTGCTGTCAGAGCAAATATTGGAACTCATCCATTCTGATCTCTGTGGTCCCATGGAAACACAGTCAGTTGGTGGCAGCAAGTACTTCTTGACCTTCATAGACGACTTCTCTCGGATGGTGTTTGTTTACTTCCTGAGTGAAAAATCAGAGGTGACTAAGGTATTCATAGAATTCAAGGCCATGGTTGAAAAACAAACGGGTGAAAAAATTAAGAAACTCAGGTCGGACAATGGGAAGGAGTACGTCAATGAAGAAATGAAGAAATATCTTCAGACTGAAGGGATCGTCCACCAGCTAACAGTAGCTTACATGCCACAACAAAATGGGGTGGCTGAAAGAATCAACAGGACAGTCGTGGAAAAAGCGAGGACTATGCTTTTTGATGCAGACCTACCAAAAACTTTTTGGGCAGAGGCGGTATCCACAGCAGTGTACTTGACAAACAGATCTCCTTCTGCTGCCTTGGATCAGAAGACACCATATGAAGCCTGGCATGGTAGGAAGCCGTCCTTATCGCACGTGAAAGTTTTTGGTTGCAAAGCCATGGTACACGTTCCAAAGTCAAAGAGGAAAAAGTGGGACCAAAAATCAAAGAAGCACCTCTTTGTTGGATATTGTGACTCAACAAAAGGATACAGATGTCTTGACCGTGAAAACAACACCATCATAGTCAGCAGGGACATAATTTTTTTCGAAAATGTGAGCAAGATGGAACAAGTGCCACTTGAGAAGAAATTAGCTGAAAATCTTGTGGGTGAAGCCTTGCAGAGCGAAGAACCTGATTCTGCGGCAGAAGAAGGCAAAACAGCTCAAGACAGTGATGATGAACCATTCTTAGGCTTCGAGAAAGATTGTCAACAAAGTGGAGCTGAAAAGGCAAGAGAATCCCAGAATTCGAGTGAAGCACCCCGCCGATCGTCACGAACACCAAAACCTAAGGCTTGGCCCGACCACACAACATACTATGCCCAAAATGCAAACATTTCTGAAGATGTCCTCGACGTTGATGAGGCATTAGAAGACGGGCACTCAGAAGAGTGGAAAAGTGCCATAGACAGTGAATTTTCATCATTAAAAAAAAAAGATACATTCATAGAGACAACTTTACCCAAAAATGCTAAGGCTCTAAAAACAAATTGGGTGCTAAGAATAAAACCCGGCAATGGTGACAGTACAGAAACATTTAAGGCCCGACTTGTCGTGAAGGGGTGTAGCCAAGTACAAGGCATCGACTATGAGGAGACATACTCACCAGTCGTCAAGTAGACTTCCCTCAGATATCTCATGTCACTGGCTGCAAGAGTAGACCATGAGATCGACCACATGGATGTGGCCACAGCTTATCTTTATGGGGACTTACATGAGGATATCTATGTCATCCCACCAAAAGAATTCAAAACAGTGGAGAAAGGAAAGGTGTGGAAACTGAAGAAGGCTGTATATGGATTAAAGCAGGCTGGGAGGAATTGGAACAAAAAGATTGATGTAGTGTTTACAAGACTCAAGTTCAACAGGTCTAGTGCAGACCCTTGTGTCTACTACTTGAGGGATGGTGCTAATGTGCTGATTATTGCGATGTACGTTGATGACATGCTGTTCTTCTCGAACAACAAAAAGTTCATGAAAGAAGTCAAGACCTCACTGAAAAGGCATTTTGAGATGAAAGACTTAGGCCCTGTAGATCAGTGTCTTGGCATAACCATCACCAGAGATTGACAAAGAGGAATCATTTGGATGTCTCAAGAAAAGTACGCCGAAAAGGTTTTAAAAAAATTTGGTATGAGCGAGGCCAAACCATCACCAACTCCACTCGACCCAAGTCTGAACTTCGATGCAGAAGGCAAAAAAGACAGCCAGGACTGTGAAGATTACGACGTCCCATATCAGGAAGCCATTGGAAGCCTCCTTTATCTCTCCCACATCACAAGACCTGATATTTCATTTGCGACGAACCTTTTAAGTAGGTTTAATGGATCCCACAAGAAAGTGCACTGGAAAGCAGTTAAAAGAGTGATGAGGTACTTAAAAGGGACATCAAACTACAAGCTGGAGTTTTCTAGGGATGGTAACAGTGAGTTGAAGGGCTATTGTGATGCTGACTGGGGGAACCAAATCAATGACAGATATTCTGTCACTGGGTGTGTGTTCAAACAGTCTGGTGGTGCAGTATCGTGGTACAGCAAGAAGCAGAGGACTGTAGCCTTGTCCACTTGTGAGGTAGAATACATGACCCTGTCCTTCACAGTTCAGGAGCTGTTGTGGCTGAGGCAATTGGTGTTAGAAATTGACCCAAAGGGAATGAAAGAATCATGTGTTCTGTACTGTGACAATAAGGGTGCAATTCAGCTTGCAAAAAACTCTGTTACAAACAATAGATCAAAACACATAGACATAAGGTTTCATTTTTTAAGGGAACATGTTGAGAGCGGCATTGTAAGTGTTGTGTATGTACCAACCGAGGAAATGTTAGCTGATGTTTTGACCAAACTCTTGGGGAAGCCAAGCACAATGTTTGTGTAGAAAAGATAGGACTTGTCCAGTAACTGTTTTTGTTTGCAAGGATTTTTTGTGTTTTTTCATTTTCTCGTGCCCTGGAATGTGTTCATATTTGGTGTGATTTTTTTTTTGTTCAGTTTTGTGTATTTTAAGTATGTGAATTTAAGGGATGGTGTTGAGTAAAGGTAAATATTACATCCAGAGTGTAAACAGTTGACAGTCAATACCGATATGCATGATTGACTCTTGTTTAGGTTAAGACTGCTTTCTCTTGTGTGTGATCTGTGCAATGGTAATTCCGGTAGAGTTGTAGTTCGGTGGCTATTACAGCATGGTGTAATAAAGTCTTGTTTTATCCGTTTACATTGCTTCTATTACTAACCAACTTCAACAAGGTGTACACATCTTGTTGTTCAAGAAAACTGGCAATGTTTGATAGGATGCTAGCAATATCCGTGAGTTCTAGGCTTGGTAATTACTCCTACGTACATTGCAACAACAAGCAAGCAACAGACTTACGCACAACTACCTATGTCCTTTCATCTGAATGCAACCACTGCAGATATACAAGTTTATATAATGTAGATACAATTTTGTACACAATACAAAAGTACAATCATTAAAAAAACTGTAATACTGACACAATTTACAAGGAGAACCTTCAGTTAAATTAAATTTTTAATTTCTAAACTTTTGTAAACAGTAAATGGCATCATTACCTAAGCATATGTGTAACAATTTTAAGGAGAGATTAGAAAAAAAATTTAATTTGCTAGTTTAAACATTTTAAAACTATTCAATTCTAGGTTACTCTGATAACACATTACAATTACTGCTGTCTATGCACAATGATAGACTGCCACTACTCCAGTTACCAGAAATATGGTGGCAATCTGTGGTTATGTAAACAAGAAGAAAATGTTTGCATTGCTGAAACTGATAGTTTGGCTCTGGATTACTATAAGAGAGTTTATAAGGTGCAATAATACAGTTTCTATTTTAATATTACCGTTTGTTGTTCAAATTTAGATAAGTATAGTCAAGCCTAGTGGTTCAAGCATTTAACAATAATTTCACACCCAATTGTGCAACCACCTGGTGGCAAGGTCAAACTGTTTCCTCAATCACTATTCCAAACCCCTCTTAAAATTTCCAACGTCCTTCACCGTTATCAACTCCTCCAGCAGTAAATTTCACTCCCTCATTGACCTAAAGCATGCACTGCCTACCCCATTGTTTTACTCCACACTCTCGTAATCTTATTACTGTTTCGTCGTCGTCACTACTCTGCCTCAAGCAGCCTAACTTACTCCTCTCTCCCTCTCCATTCACTACTTTGTATATCCTGACCAGCCTTTCCACACTTCCTTCCTTCAATGAGTTCTCCCCAGTTCCTTCAACATCACCGATTGTCGGAAGTTCCTTTCATCCTTACCAACCTGTTCCTTATTTCCTCATTTATCCTAGACCCACCCCGCTGCTCATCTTTGTACCTTCTCCTACCCCTGAACCAATCCCATATATGGGTCCCACTCTGCAGTTGCGTACAACATTGGCTGTACCACTCCACTGCACTGCTAACATACCTTTCCCAACATTCCTAGTGCCTGTCTTCCTTTAGAAACACCTCCCTCTACCTGCTTTCTCCACCCTAAGGCATGATTGACATGGGTGGTTTTTACCACGTGGGGCTGAGCTGCCCCATGACTGCCGCTAAATACTTCCACACGAGTGATTTTGCACCACTAAGTCTGATTATTTGTAATGTTCACATTTGCCTACTTTATAAAATTTCTACAATCTAGGAAATAATAGCACTTATCATTTAACCAATGAAATATGTAGACAGAAGTAGAGGTACCGCAGGCTGGTACTTCTTGATAGTGCCACACACATAATAAAGGACGAACGTGTTCTGCCGTGTGAGTGCGGTTAGCCTAGCTGCCAAAGACTTCTTCACATACATTTATCTTTTAAGTTAACCTCTGTGGACTAATATATGTAGCAGAAAAATTGCAGTAGAAATAAATTATTTGTATAAATTGTATACAACTATACACATACATGGTTTTCACTAGCAACACTAAAATTTGCTATTAACTATGAATTGTTAACTTGTATAAATGGTTTATTCTTCTCAGATATTTGGGGATTATACGTTCTTTTCTGTACATATATTTAGGATCTACTGAGGTGTAGAGATAAAACTTCCGCCAACTGCAATACAGGTTCGATTCCCGGCTTGGTAGCTCCCGATTTCCACATTGGAAACATGGCAGATGTTATCACTGGCTGCAGGTTTTCTTGGGAAACACCAACTTCACCAGTCCTAGTACTATGTCACTTCTTCATACTCATCTCATATGATCCTCTCATACTGCGTTTTTTAAAAGAATGCCAATTTCCTGCATTGCGGAGCGTCACGGTAGCTGAGTGATTAGACTATTTGCCTTCCACCAAGGCGATCCGGGTTAGAATCTCAGCGGGGTCAGTCACCGGGTTTTTGCTCATGGGAATCATGCCAGACAATGCTTTGTGGGTCTTCCTGGGGATCTTCAGTTTACCCTGCTGTCTCATTCAAGTGCTGCTCTATACGCACCTCATGTCATTCATCATCAGCACTTAACACCTTTGACCAAAATAATTTGCTCATTCCTGTATTGCTTAGGAGCGCTAGATTTAAATCAGAATTCTTGTATGAAACCAACAACATTAGAAATCTCTGAAAGATGGGAATCCATGACTGGATTTAATTTCTTCGACATACTTCATTGTGATATAGGTGATTGACAACGAAAACTAAATAGAATCGAAAAACATAAATGACCCTACATATACGTTTGGTTTCCCAGCCTCCTCATCAGTTGCACTAACGTTCCTGGACAGTGTGTCAGTACCTGATGACGGGAACAGATTCCAGTTCCCGAAACTACTGTATTCTATTTCGACTGATTATTTTGTTGCATGTGGTTTTTCTACTAGTGTCTGATAAACTACTGTTTTGTTTCTTCTCTTCATTGTTGTAAATTTATTTTATTTTGTGGTTGATATATGTATTTGTCCTTTTGCCAAAGCAGGCCTCAAAACTGGGTTCTTTGCCTTGGTGGTGTCTGGGATTTTCTTTTTATTTTCTTATCTGTTTGGTTTTATTTGACCCAATTCCATTTATTGAATTTTATGTTGTGTATGTTTCCTGATGACTATCTGCTTATTTATGTTTTCTATTCGTTTTTGTTTTCTTCGACAAATGTCTATATTGCAATGGAGTACGTCCAAGAAACTAAATCCAGTCATTAGAAAGTGCGTCACAACTACGAAAACTATTTATTTCTCTGTGGTGTTTGCCCCTTATTAGCTTTAGCGAATAGGTTCATATCATTCAATACAGAAGCGTATGACGTAGAACTAATTCCTCATTAGGATTCATTAATCTGCCAAGTGATACAAAACAATTAAGCTAACCTAATTTCTTTATTGATACAGACAAATGCCTTTCGTATCTGTGGTCGAAGATATTGGTGAGTTTTCACTGTTTATTCTCTTAGCCAAGTACGAGAAGGAAGCTCACAAAAAATAAATTGTAACTTCTACTACCTCTTATCAAGGACCAGGTGACACGTAGAATGTCTATTTTGAATTAGCTTATGCCAAAGAATGGAGCCTCTGAACATATGTAATTATGTGGCATGCTCAGTTACCTTGACTATAACAGGATTTGAATATGTACCAGTTATTTATGTTTGTGTAGGAATAAAAGTAAATTCAGTAGTAACCATTCAGGAAAGACAGTAGGACACGTAGCGTGACCATCAGAAATATAACCAGTGGCTCAGACAGGAAGCTTGATAGGAATCAGCAATAAACTCTAGTTACGAACCATCCCCTTGCAGTGATTTAGGAAAATCATTGATAAACAGAAATTAGGATAATTAGACTGGGAATAGAACCCTGGTTCTCCAGCTATAGCCACGCCTGGAGTGAAGTATGACGAGTATTTAGAGAGCTGCTGGACAAAGCAGTACAGGTGCAACGTCATGGCTGACCTTGTAGGTTAGAGACAAACACTATAGACAATAGAAGACACTCCTAGAGACTTATTTGATTCCAGCTCCTGCCGATATGAGCACAACGCTCCACTAGTAGTTTTAGTTTTATATTTTGTTATTTATGCATTGAAATGTAATAATTATTTTAGAATATTACCATGCTGGATTCAGTTTCTTGGACGTACTCCATTGCAAATTGAACGACTGTCAAAGAAAACTTTGAAACAAATAATAGAAAACCATAATATAAGCAGAGTATGCTTAGTCAGCAAGATACGTACACAACATGAAATTCCAAAATGGAATCGGGTCAAATAGAAACAAGGAACAAATGGATAATAAATGAAATTAATAACAAATAAAATAAACAAACCAAGTAACATGCGACACAACGATGAGATGAAACAAAAAACACAGCAAATATCAGACACGAACAGAAAAATAACAAAAAGACACAACAAATAGACGAGACAAAACACAACAGATAACAGACGTATACAGAAAAGACAAACGACACAACAAAGAGACGAAACAAGACACAGAAGTTTTCCAGACAGAAGTGTTACGACGTTTCGGGAACTGGAATCTGTTCCCGTCATCAGGTAGACACACAGGGTTCAGGAACACGAGTGGAATTTCTTGTTGTGTATGTATCTTGCTGACTAAGCATACTCTGCTTATATTATGGTTTTCTTTTATTTGTTTAGTTTTCTTTGACAGTCGTTCAATTTGCAATGGAGTACGTCCAAGAAACTGAATCCAGTCATGCACTCCCATTGCACAGTTCTTTCAAAGATCATTACCATGCTCTTGTGTTTCCAGTTCTTACCGTCTCACACTTTCACAATACTAGAAAGCTGTAGTGTCTTACATTGTCCTGTTACATTTCATTTATCATTAGACCTACAGTAAACAATGTCTCTAATATGCCTTCCTGAAAACAGGTCAAGAAAGAGAAACTGTAAAAGACTTCCTCTCATATTTTAATCTTTTATGAGCATCTCATATTTGAACCGATTATGAACATCTGGGGGTCTAAAGAATTCTATATTCTTGTCCCAATGTTAAGCATTGTTGACTGTGGTGCGTCATAATTAATAGAACATAAACAAGTTAATTCATACTCATCACTGGTAATCACATGATTCCATGTGCCTAAAAATGTTGGGTGCTAAATTGGATGGCAGTTTATGTCTGGCAACTACTGTAAAAATTAATATGCTGTAATCCTGCAATATTATAATGGGCTTCTTGGGAATAAATATGCACTTTTACAATGCCTAAAGCCATTTTTCTTTTGTAAATTTTACCAACGGTAAACCCCTAGTGCAAATATAACTATTAAGGGAAGAAGGGTTTTCGGACTACTGGAGAGGGTGTTGAAGAGAGTTAGTGGTGAAGTAAAGAGAAAGGGTGTTGTTGTACGATGGTTCGTCCAGTATTGGAATATGCTGCTGTAGAGCGGGAGCCGTAAGTAGATGAGGAGGTGCAAGAGTTGGAGAAGGGCAGCGAGGTTGGTGATGAATAAATAGAAAAGGCAGGGTCAGACTGGTGAGGAGGAAAGGAACTTTAGACCTAGCGTGATGTTGAAGGAATTGGGACGGAAGCTGTTGAGGGACAGGAGGAGAATGGGAAGGCTGGTCAGGTTGTGTAAAGTGATGAATGGGGGAAGGGGTGGTTTGGCCTGCAAGCTGACTAAGGGACTTTTTAAGGGAAAAGGAAAGAACAGTGAGAAGATTCAGAGGGTGTGAAGGAGAATGGAGAGGGGTAGACAGTCAATGCTGGCGAGGACGGTGAGGGAGTGGAATGCACTGCGGGAGGAGTTGGTGATGGCGAGCGAGGTGCTGCAGGGATAGGGAGGAGTCTGTCGCCACCGGGTATTAGCCCAATTGTGAGTGTAAAACTTATTATTTAAGCAAATGCATAACTTTCCAGGACAATTTAAAACTACCTCACTCATAAGATGTTTTACTTCCCAATGCCAATAGTTACAGCAAACCATTTCCCACCTCCCATTTGTGAAAGCTGAATAAAAACACAATCACAACATACCTGGATTATGCAAATATCTGCACCTTTGTGTCTGATCAACTTCAATAATAACAGCACTAAAAATATGCAACAAATCTAGAGCAATGGTCACTTGCTTATTTACTGAACAAATAAATAAAATATTAAGTGAGCAAAAAATTAATTTAAAAAAAAAATGGCAATCACAATCTTGTACGTTTTATCATTTGGAAACACTACAGGAACAAAGTATGTCTATAGAACAAAATAACGGAAAACATAATTCACTGAGCTTCACGACAAATTGAAATATGTAATAAACGTTACAGTCTAAATAGTTAAACGAATGATACTGTAAAACTGTGGAATATCTACATTCACAGGATCTACAAATAGCTAAACCTCACGTGAAAGCAATGTGCAACTTACTTCCCTCATATATACAATACTTAGTAGGGCAAAGTAGAGTATATACTTCCTCTATACAAACTTCGGGACTTAACAAACACAATGATTATCATTCATGATCTTGGAATAGTTAGACTACACGACCCACAGTTAGAACATTTTTCTTGAGATGTTAACTTATGCTAGACAATTGAGAGGTATTAACTCTCACAGGACATGCTTCCATTACATTGTGCAACACTGTGAAATGAAATACTGCAACGTGGGAAACAATACGAGAGGGTGTGCGACAGTAGTCAAAAGAAGTCACCAAAGGAAGTCTCAAATACTTCTCGTTGCAACCACACTTCATAATGCTGCTTAAAATAGTCTGTGAGTTCAAACGGTTGTCCCAAGACACTGGTGATACAAGTGTCGAGGGGCTCAAAGTCAGGGTCCTTGGAATTGTTACCATAACGACGGTTATTGAACCTGTCAACACACGCTCTTAGGGCGCACTCTTCTGCCTGAAAGTCCCACGGCCGTGCGTCAAGGTCGTTACCGTATGCCCAGTCGTCGTTGAGTCTATGCCGCACCTTCTGGTAGATAGCACTCATGGTCTTCATGTTAGACTTGCGCCACTGGCGTCCCAGGTACTTGGTTTGCATCTTGAGTAGTTTTAGGACGTACAGCTGCATCATAGCATGCCGCACCTTCAGGGTGCGCTTGAGGATTGGAGCTGACTTGAACACCACAAGCATCATGATCCTAGAGTGCTTCCACTTAGTCAGCTTGTTGAGGATGCGCAACAGATTGATACAAGAGAAGATGTTTCGCCACGAGTACTGCTGACTGTCGCCTATTTCAAGGCTCTCTGCGGTCAGCTCTGGCTGGTCCCCAATCACACACGATGGGAAGTCTAGGATGGGAATGGTGTTCTTTGCTCCTACGTACGCCATTATGTTCTGGTTGAAAAACTTCAAGACCAGAGGGATGCAGTTTGCAAATACTAGGTGTTGGGACATGAATTCAAACTGATAGATGTGGTTCAGTTTGAAGTGCTTCAGCAGCAGGAGAAGAACTGCAGAAACTGCTTTCACTATGATCTCTTTGTGCCTGTTGACATCTATACCCAGCTTCATGGACTGCAGCACTGTGATGGGCATTTCTTCTGGCAGAACATCAGCCATTATGTTAATTGAGTCGGTCTTTGCTTTTGAAGTTGGTGCTGCCGCTAGTAATATCTTTAACAGCGCTATCATGTATTGTGGCAAATTAGGAAGCATTCCTTGATAAAGAACTTCGGTAGGTGTGGAAGGCACGTTGGGTTCTTGCGTAGATATTGGATTCCTTGCAATTTCCTCTTCCTTAGCAATTTGGATCTCGGCCAGTGATGTGTACATGTTGTCTTTTAGCACTTGGACACCTTCGTGTATAGGCTCGGGCAGGCCTGCCAGCGAAACACGATCCCCTTGCAAACGAAAACCTACAAACTTTTCTCTAGTGTTTTCTAGAAACTGATCGAGATCTTTCTGACGGGCTTTGGGCGTCCAGGGAAGTCCTTTATTCTTTGTAGGCATAGGCGTGCTTGGTCGGGGACTAGGGGGCTGTGGTATTTCACCTGCTTCCTCCATCGCCTGTCTTTCCTCGAATGCATGCACTTCTTCATCTGCCTGGTCACTTCCTTCATAATCCATTCCCATCGGTTCATCCAGCGAACTTTGTTTCATGAGGCTGCGTCTAAAGGGTCGGTTGTTTCTCTTTTGGTTCTGAGACTCCAGAAGATCGGCTGCACTTGCAGGAGGAGAGGAGGCCCGCATGGTCCTTGCCACCTCCATGGTGTCCTGTGTCACACTCAGACCAGCCGCCACCCTGTAGTTCTGCTTCATCTCACGTAGAGCATCCATACCACCTAATGTAAAAAGAATAGTCTTCCATAAAACAAGCAAAACTTTCTTCATTGGGAAATGGGGTGCAGAACCACTACAAAATCTGGTAACCATCCCTAATAGCTTTACAGTCAACAGCTCATCTCCAACAGGGGATGCTAACTCGCCTCTAAATGATTCGCTGTAACTTTTCAGAGCATCGTCGTCATCATCATCGTCATCATCTTCCTCCTCCTCTTTCACCACTCTCAGTACTTCAATCATTATGTACATGACACTTAATACTACTCTCAGATCCGTGGAATCCGCTAGACTTACAGCTAACTTTCTAAGCGCAGTTGTAGCTGCGGTACTGTTTTCAATTTCAATGTTCAGCACTTCAACGAAGGCACTAAAAACACCGCACTCGTAAAGAAGTTTAACATTTCTACGTGTCCACATTTGTTGTTCTGCATCGGACTGCAGTTCTGCCCAACAGCCTTGCGCTAAATAAAGTATGCATCGTGCAGCTTTCATTCGCATAGACTTGTTTGACACTTCCAGCTGGTCCAGTAATTTAAGAACAACGGACTTGTGTTGATTGTCGGACAATTTCTGCCAATATGGGACATGTTTAAATTCACGCATCAGATCTTCGAACGCCTTAACATTTAACTGAAATTCAGGTTGCTCAGTGTAACTGTACAATTCTGCTAATTCGTTTACAAGCGAGTCGGAATCTTGGTACACAAAATCTAAATCTGGACACTCTGGCCCACTATCAGAATCTTGTCTTTGTCGACTGAATATATCCCGCAGCTTAGTAAGCCCTCCGCGCTTACCATTCCCGTTAGCATCCATACTGTACAGTAGTAAATTTAAAATTTTCCTTATTTCATTCTGTCAGTCTTAATGGCATACAAAAATAAACAAAACATTCATTTGAATATTCTGAGCTTTCAGCAGAAGCGCACACAGCCATTACTATTTACATCGATGCTGCCAACCTTAGCTTAGCATTCGATAAAATTTCAAAATAATTTCCCATATTCGAAGATTTCTGTTCTCTGCGCGCAAAAAAGAGAAGCAAAGCAAACACAGATTACACCATGGCCGAACTATGTACATCGTGGATTACACTACACTACCCGGTGCTCTTTGGACGCTCTACAATACACTCAAGTGGTGCAGCTTGAAAAAGCTGGAAAATTGTGAAAGCCAAAGACGTTTTTATAAGAAATAGCTGGCCAGCAGACGATAGGTTCCACAGAGCACGTAACCGCGAGTGCGGAAGCTTGGTTTCGTCGGGTCGTGGTTCTGTGCGTTTTTTGAACTTGAAGGTTGAAGGTGAACATGTACACTGTTTCAAAAGGACCTAGCAAAATAGTTGCGAAAACACGAAGAGGCAAGTTTCTTAATATAAAGTAAAATGTTTCTATGTAAAACTACGTGCCGCATCTTATAAAACTTGTCATTTCTGTGCTGTCGCAGGTATACCGCATGCTCAGAACATAGAAAGACTTGAGATACTCCGAGACCAACTAACCAAAAAATCTCCAGACTCTGAAGAAGACAACAGTAGTGTAGTACTAAAGTAAGCGAATTTATGTTATGGTTTTTAATCATTTAAATTAGGCCTACTCATGTTGTGTTATTGGCTAGGTTACGTAATACACATTCTAGCTGCCGTTTGTAATTCTAGTTAGTAACTTTTTTTTTTGCCGTGTTAAGACTAAATATCTAATGTAAGTAATACAAAAAATCACCTAAATCTGTATTTATTTACGGTGAATTGCCGGTTAATATCAAGTTTAGCTTCTCATAGTGTACCGGCCAAACTATTGATTTTAGACATGTAGTTTATTGATGAAAAATGTTTCTAGTGACATTCTAAGCAGTCCTACTTAAATCTTTTTGTTAGGTTAGGGTTTTTAGGTTAGGTTGTTAGTTTAGTTTAAGGTAAAATTAATTTATTTTAAGTTAGGTTAGGTTACCTAACTTAACCGAACCTAACAATTTTTTTAAAGTATGACTACTTAGAACATGACTGAAACATTTTTCATTAATAAACTATATCTCTAAAATCAATAGTTTAGCCGGTACACGATGAGTAGGCCTAGCTAAGCTTGATATTTACCGAGAGGCCTATGAAGACCAGGTGGTAAATGTGAAGAGAATCTACTCATCATATACCTAGTCTACCAGCCAAACTATTGATTTCACAGGTATAGTTTATTCATGAAAATGTTTTCTATAGTGGTTAGAAAAAGTCCTATGTAAAAAATATTTTACATTTAGGTTTATGTATCTTCCCAGTTTGGTTTTAGGAAAAACACTTCCACAATTGAAGTAACATACAAACTAACAAATAGTATTCTTTACACTCTTGACACAAAACACATTCAATTGGAATTTTTTGGGATTTGATCAAAGCTTTTGATTGTGTCAACCATGTTGTCCTTAATAAATCAAAATTCTATAGTAGGCCTAGCAGGGACAAAATGAATGACCTTAATGTGTCCGTATATGTATCAAACAGGTTTGCGTTAAAGACAACACAATCCCTACACTTTCCAAACCAGGGAAAATAAAGCATGGACTACCCCAAGGCTCAATTCTAGGACCTTTGCTGTTCCTTATTTATATATGTTGCCTAAGTAACTTGCCTAACTGCCTTAACCCAAGTACTATCTCTATTCTTTTGGCAGATGACACTAGTATACAAGTTGCAGACAAGTCTGGATAATAATAATAAGTTTTGTACTCACAATTGGGCTAACTCCCGGTGGCGAGCAGATTCTTCCTCATCCCCACAGTTCCAATCCTTTAGTCCCTTCCTAAACCTTCCAACCCCACATAACCGTCACCAACTCTTCCCGCAGTGCATCCACTCCCTCACCATCCTCACCTGCAACGACTGTCTACCCCTCTCCGTTCTCCTCCACACACTTTGAATTTTCTCACTGTTGTTACCTTTACCCTTAACAGTTCCCTTAGTTGATTTGCGGGCCAAATTTCCCCATCCCCCCTCCTAATTCATCACAATCTATACAACCTGACCAGCCTTTCCACTCTCCTCCTGTCCCTCAGTGGTCTTCATCCCAATTCCATCATCATCCCGCTAGGCCTAAAGTTCCTTTCTTCATCATCTGTCTGACTTGACCCTGCCTTTTCCGTTTATTCATCAACCACATCGCTGCCCTTCTCTGCACCTTCTCCAGCTCTTGCACCTCCACGTACGGATCCATTCCGTGGCAGCATATTCCAATACTGGACAAACCATCTTACAATATGCCTTTCTCTTCACCTCTTCACTAATCCCCTTCAACACCCTCCCCAGCAGTCCTAAAGCCCTTCTTCCCATCGTAACCCCCTGCTTTGTCCACCTTAGATCTGCCTGTATCACAACTCCAAGATACTTATATTCTGTTGCTTCCTCTATCTCCTGCCCATCCCATCTGTATATCTCTGTATTCACCACTCTCTTCCTAGTATACCTCACCACACATATTAATCTTAATTATGTTCTCTGCTGTTCAGGACCACAACCTATCAATAGCCTCCTGCAAGTTGATTCCACTGCCCACCTCTGTACCCAGTAGTAGTACACAGTCATCTGCTAACAGTCTTAACCTGTGATCTGTGTCCCATGTCATTCACCATTATAGTGAATAACAAAGGCCCCAACATTTCCCTGTGGCACTCCTGATGCAACCTCTTCTTCGTCTGACATTGCCTCCCCCACTTTTACTCTCTGACTTTGTCCCCTGAGAAAGTCCTCAATTCAGTCAACCACTCACATCATCCAGCAGTCCTTACACTTTGCTCATCAATATTCCATGAGGAACCGTGTCAAACGCCTTCTCAAGAGTCTATGAAGCAGGCATCCACCTGCTTCTCCTCATCAACTGTCTGAACCAGATTCTCCAACAAACCTGTCAACTGAGTCCATTTTCTGTTGTTCATAACATTTACCACATATTGTACAATAAATCTCTCCGTCACCTTCCCTGTATTCAATGTGAGACTCACTGGCCTGTAACCACCTGGCGTCCCTCTATCCTCACCCTGCTTATACACTGCGACCACTTACGCCTCCTTCCATCCTAGTAGTAACCTGCCCTCGTCCAGCAACCTACCACAACATCTCCAGATATCTAACCAAATCCTTCCCTCCACACTTGAGTGCATCATTTCCTATACCATCTGGCCCCACTGCCTTATTGCTACTCGGTTTCTTAACCACCCTTTCTATATCACAACCTTTCACACAAAACACTTTATTAACCCCCTTGATTCCTATAGATGATATACTCCGGCTGTCCTTTACTTCATACACTTCCGTCCACTCCTTTCAAAGATGGGATCCCCTCCCCTCCGCCTCTCTAAGATACCCAAATAGTTTCCCCAATTCCTTGCCCTTCCCTTCCTTCATCATACTCTGTAAATACCTATTTCTTGCCTGCTTGATCTTGATACACTTGAATTGTTCATTCCTACCATGCGTCCTGCTCGCCGTCCCGTTCAACTTGTTGTGACAAAGGCCCCCTTCCTTACAGAGAGTATAGCTTAGAAATAACAAGCAGCATTTAACCCTACAGTCGCTATGATCATTTCATGTTGATGGTGATATAAAGGTGTTGCTGTTAAAATTATCAGTTCACTACAGTGTGTTGGTTCTCTTTGCATATAGCTTGTACTGTAATGGCCAAATATGTCTTCTAACTCTTTTATTAAAAGAAAACAGAACTGTCAGTGACAGTGTCTTGTCAAACATAACCTCTTCAAAGTTGTTTTTCTGATTTCGTACTCTTCGCACTTGCTTCATCGGATTGCGCCCTAGCCAAAGTAATCCTTAATGACGTACTCGACATAGTTGCTTATAATTGACGATAAGAGTTCTCGGCCCTGCTACAACACACTGTGACGTAAGCAGGGTTAATTATATCGATTGAATCCTTTTCAAAAGTAAACCTGTTGTAGAATGCTATTTTGTGTATTTTACGCATTCCGAATTCGTCAAATAGGGACTGTGGATACGAAGCCGGCTCAAATTGAAAGTATTTTTTCAGTTCGTAATTTGATTTCCTGTGAATTGAAATTCTTCAGAAAATTTAATCACGGTTGGCAGGAACTTTTTCATTGTGAATTTTCACTTCAGATGTAACATCACTGCCGAAGTTGCTGCCAGTCATCCTCGAATTGCTGACTTAATTTTACGATTTTCTCATAATATGTTCTGCTGCTCAATTTATAAATTTCGTATTTACGTACATGTACGTATTTACAAACATATTTTATATTCATAACTTATTTTTTAATTATAGCCTAATTAATTATTTTATAAATTTAATTCTAGTGTTTATTTACAATGAATGTATAAGTCTCTTTTTACCGAACTAACTATAAGTGGGGAAGAATCAAAACTCTTGTAGCCTAATACCATATTTTTGTATGCACACTGCAACATAGAAGATTGCATGTATCTGTGAATATAATAACTGAATAAAAATATTTGGATATCACTAGATGTAGAAGAAATGTTTTCTGTAAACTATATGCTATAACTTTATACGGTTGAAGATGTTGACAGTGAGCAAATCTGAAAAATTTGGAAGTTTCAGAAAACTAAACAAAATAAGTGATTTTGAAATTATATTATGAAAATGCAATACCTTATTTTCATAAAGTTTTTGTTCATTATAAGCTAAATTAAATCATCTAAATTTAATTTCTTTGCAAGTTTTTTTGATAGATATAATTTGTTTTGGAGAAATTTGAATAAAAAATGCCAAAAAAAAACTAAGAAATTGCAATTCTTTTTTTTTTTCAAAATAGCGGTTAAATCTCCTGTAGGAAATTGGTGCAAACGTAATATAATTGTACTAGGAGAATACTGAACACATTAACACAGTTTTCAGCTTTCCTCTAGTTATCATTTCTACACATGTGACTAGTTATAAAATAAGATCTTTGTATGTAGTTGTACTAAACAAAATTCAATATGAGTTTTAAGTAATTGCAAAATGCGGAAGTAAACTTTCTAAAAATTTTATTCAATACTTTCTGTTTAGTATGGGAAGTTTCAGAGATATTATACGTGTAGAAATGAAGAACTGGAATTTTTAGAAAAAATAATGATTGTGATTTTGAAAATGTGTTCTCTAAAATATGGAATTTCCAATTTTAAAATATTTGGTACTCATTCAAATCATAATTTAATGAGCTACATTTAACTTTATTACACAATTTTTGATTTGAGGCTCCGTATTTGGATAGTTTGAGAAAAACCAAGAAAAAAGAAAATCATTTATATATTTAAAAAAAAAAATTATGGCTAACTCTCCACTTGAAAATTGAGGTAAACTTAGTATAATCTTACTATGAGTGTATTTAATTGATAAAACAAGTTTCCAGCTTTCCTCTTGCTATCCATCGGCACTGGCTTTTTAGTTTGATTTAGTAAAATCCAATAATGGTAATTTTGACGTAATAATTATAAAATTTGTTAATAATCATTTTGAAAATAATTCACTGAACTAAAATCATTGACACACATTAATAGGCTGCTGTATCACTACTGACATAGCAAATTTGATGAGAATCTGGCAAAAGAAATTCTGTACACACGTGCTGTGTACTTGAGATCAGTATTGTAGGTGTGCAGAGTTTATTTGAAAGTGGTCAGCTGAGTAGACTTGGCATGTTAATAAAATGTTTACACTGTCAACATTTTAAAATATGTTTCTGATGTACCACGCAGATTGTCTATGGTCGGAAGTGTAGTTGGAACCACGTAGCAACAAGTAGATGGCATAGCGACTTATCACTGAGATACCATCCACCTGTTTTGCACAATGGAGGGGAGGGTTATGTGGAGGTGTTACTGCACAGTTTATAAATACAATTATTACTGAAAAGACTTACTTGTGTACAGACTTTTTAAATAAAAGCTCCACTTGCATAGAAATATTTTGCAGAACGTAGAGTGAGTAGTTCACGTGCTATATTTACCTTCAGTTTCTTCCAAACAGAACCTAATTGAAGGGGCTGGTTTGGTTAAAAGAAAGTTGACTCAATTTGAAAAGTTCATATCTGAAATAAGTTTCTGAGTAACAATTTGTAACTGTGTACATTGCTTTGTAATGTTATGTCACTTAGCATGATTCCAGGTGTAACAGAAGTTATTTAAATATATGTTTAGATTGTGTAAAACTCCCTTGAGACTATAGCTATCATATGTCTCCACCTCACCGAGACAGCTGAGCGTTGAAAGATATTACCGAATCATGTTGCATTGTGTAATAAAGGCTTTGGGTTTAAGTCTTTGCTGCAGGTGTTAGTCAATATCATTGAAGAACCCATCCGTTCCGTGCCTTTTTTAGTTTGTCTATCATTCTACATAAAAGATGCTAGGCCTAAACGTACATTTTACGTATTCTTTATATAATTTTTTCTGCATTGTTTCTGTTCATCTTGATATATTGTACGTAAATCTGCCCATTGAAGTTATTTCTTCTGTTTGTGTTAGTTGAGAACCAAACAAGAACGCAATGCAAGACTGAGTCTGTGCAAGGTGTAAAAATCATAAGAGGATTAAGAAAATGTTTTCTTTTCATTAATTATTTACAGCTTTGTTAAAAACTTTTAATAACTATTAATTTTAAGTTTTTTAATGTACTTTTCTTTATTTTGTTACTTTTTTTTTTTGCAGTGGACCGAAACCAGTTTTCCACACAGTGAATGCAAAACGGTCTAGTTCATTGCGGTCGCAGCAAGAGACTATCACGCCACAGCATGCTGCACTCATAAATTTTGTGTATGAATGTAAGTATCCTTGGTTGAGTTGTGTAGTTTTGCTGAATAGCTTCGTGCACTTGGTGTGGAATCAATTGGGAAAAAGTTAGGCTGGTATCTATGGACTTTTCATGAGTGTGTCACTGCAACTATGTGTTAGCATTATCTACTATTCTCAGTTTGATTGAAATGCTATGCAATACAAAAATAAGGCCATTTTACACCAAAGCTTTAATAAAACATTGATTTATTTCCACATTCTTTTGTTAAAGGTCATAAGAAATAGAAGAATGAAATATCGTTCTAGGATTGACTTATATTCCCCACTAGCTGTTTATAATGTATCTACAAATTACATTTTAAATAATAGAATCATTTATTAACCATTCACAATTCAATTACACAGAATTGAGAACTGATTATTCTCAGGGACTATAATCCCAGTAAAATTTTGTGGATTTGCAAAGACTCGCACCATGGTTATGTAGCACATTGCCTGGTTAATAATATGTCATTACTTAATTTTTGCCATTGTAACTCTGTCACTAATACATAGAACAAAATCCTCGAACTTAACCAATGTCTCTGGAAATGTTCTTACCACAAGAGAATCTGATTGCCTAGTACAGGAAGATTTGCACCATCAGTCGTTATCGAGGTACAAGAATATGAACAATCAATTATGAATAAGTGCCCTGTAACGAAGTATAATTGTTATAAAGCAGACAACAACATTAACACAGTCTTGAACTTTTCACAATGGAACAGCCAGTGGTGCGAAACTCTGCCCCCCCTCCCCCCCCCCAGGGGCTTGTGTGCCCCGTACTACCACCCTGTACTATTCCCAGAACACTCACCACGCCGAGGTTCCCATCCCTGCAATAGCCCTCGCTGCAACATCTGTGTAATACATCAGCCCTCCACATCCTTCTATAGCAGGCTCACCAGTCACACATACCCAAAGCTGCGGCATGAAAAACTGTATATACTAACTACAGATGCCACAGTGCGATGCTGAATACATTGGCTTCACCACAAACAAACTAAACCAGAGGATGAATGGCCACAGGGCCGATAGCAAATGAGCAGTGGCCAGTTCCAGTCTAAACCTTCAAGATAAACCAGTTGCTGCACATGCAGCCTCACATAAGCACTCTTTTGATGCGTGTTGCAACACCAGAGTGGTGAGAGCCTTACTACCATCAGACAATGGTGCAGAACTGAGGCGCTAGAACTTGCCCATCAGTATATCATATAATCCAGACAACCACCAGGCCTCAACATCCGTTTACTTTCAAATTTCCAGTCACACCCTAGTTCGTTCCTCGGCCGCTAGGTGTGCTAGTTACCAATCATCGCACCGTCCACCATACTGCAGTGTGCAATCACTCACTGCCCCAAAAAGTTGGCCTGGCCAGTAAAATGTTGCAACCGTGCAAAAATGTGTTTTTTCGATCTATTTTTTGTTTGAAGTAAGTACTGTTTCTGTAAGTACTTGTGCATATCTGTCTACGGTTTTGTAATTATAGTAGCCTTGTGTCTGTGGTCCACATTTTCTTTGTTAACTTTAAAAAATCATTGTTGATTCTGTACCTAAGAACCTATCTTGCCAGTAATGTTATGATATATTTTCCAACGGTAAGGGATTTTGCAATAACAATGCAGAACCAAAGTTAACCACAGCTCCACACAGTGCAAACCGACATTATAGCCATCAGTTATGTCTGCTTGTTGTTTCTCGTTGTTGTTCATTGTTAGTTTAACTGTGTAGTACTATATACAGAGGTGGCTAGTGGAAACAACTTGCAGGACGGTATTGATAGGGGTGAGGTTTACTAGGAAGAGAGTGGTGAGTACAGAGATATACAGATGGGATGAGCAGGATAGAGGAAGCCACAGAATATAAGTATCCAGGGTTGTGATACAGGCTGAACTAAGTTGGACATAGTGGTTAAGAAGGGAAGAAGGGCTTTAGGACTTGCAGGGAGGGTGTTGAAGAGTGGTGAAGTGAAGGGAAAGGCATATTACATGATGGTTCATCCAGTATTGGAATATGTTGCTGCGGAGTGGGATCTGTATGTGGAGGTGCAAGAGCTGGAGAGGGTGCAGAGAAGGCCAGCAAGATGGGTGATGAATAAATGGAAACTGCAGGGTCAGGCTGGTGAGGAGGAAAGGAATTTTAGGCCTAGCATGAAATTGAAGGAATTGCGATGGAAAGCGTAGAGGGAAAGGAGGATACTGGAAAGACTAGTTAGGTTGTATAAGGTGATGAACAGGGAGGAGGATGGGGTGGTTTGGCCTGCAAACTAACTAAGGGAACTTTTAAGGGAAAAGGAAACAACAGTGAGAAGATTCAGAGGGTGTGGAGGAGAATGGAGAGGGTTGTCAGTGCTTGCAACTTGATTTGTTTGTGATTCTTCAATTTGTTGAATTGTCTGTGTAAGTATATTGTATACTCTTATTAGCATATTTGCTGTATTATGTTATCCTGTTAACTATTTGTAGTTGTCACTGTGGTCCTGCATGTTTGCTTTGCGATAGATTGTTAAAACTGTTGTCTACCTATCCAAAATAAAATAATACAAGAAAAGTAAATAAAAGTATTGCAGTAGGAGTAATTGTATATTATGTTAATACTTATTACACAGTACTGTGTATTACTGATATAACAGAAAAGACACATATGCTTGGAGACATTTCTTAATAGTAAGGAAGCAGCTGTGAGCAAACTTAGTTCATTAATGCCACAATATTTGAAGTTGATGTACAAAATATATATATATATATATATATATATATATATATATATATATATATTTTAAAATTTATGGGGAAAGAAGACAGAAATGTTACTCTTGAAAATTCTTTATATTGCTAGTTTTGGTAGAATTATTGCAGCTTTAATGTAACAGAATAATTTTTGTATTCTTTAAAAAAGTTATTAGTTTTAATACCTTAAGGTACTTAGACACGGTGGTGTGTAGTTCACAATCTGTAGCCAGATGATGTAATATGTTAACATCACTTATAAAGCACACACACGTCCCCTCTCCCCTCTCATCCTGCTTGGGTGCAAGGCTCAAAGTTGCCATGCGATGCAGCTTGCTTGACCTTTGACCACTGTGGCTATCAGTGTAGAGCTTACTGCCGTCTCTTAGGTAATACAGCATTCACAGATAACTTTGAAGTTGTGCCATTTTATCTGATGTGACATATCACAAAATGTGTGAGTTATCTTATGAACTTTGTAATGTTTTGAAAAGGATGCTGCTGTGTGACTTTTTCCCTATTTATTTACTATGACATTTTCAGTTGATTCCTTTCCTTAGAGTAAATTATCTCATGTCACATTGACATGCATATTTAAAATAATATGTTATGGGATGTATTAAAACAAAGAATTTTTTATTCGTGTGTTTCGTAAGAAAAATAACCGAAGAAATAGTAGTTAAATAAATTCCATCTTTTGCATACTTTATATTTTGACTGCATTTCCATATTGCTTTGATGATCATCTTGTAGAGATCGCTTTCACAGATACCAACAATTAGTCTGAAAAGTTTTTGATTGTGAGAAATGTTCAGGGTCTAAAAAGTAGTTAGTTATGAGGAATGTTTAAACTAGCACAGAAATTATTTCTTCGCACAAAACATTCCATGTGAAAACAGGAAATATGTTTTTAAAATTATTTTTGTTTTGCTTAAACAGTAACATTTATAGTGTTTACAGCAGTGTCTGAAGTAGTACACGTTGCTTGCGTAGCCAGTCCCCAGAAATGGTTGTGTCAAAACTGTGGTTCATAACAGTCAGTTCAAGTTCCTGCTAAGCTGTACAAAGTTGTGTTTTTAGATCCAAATTTGGGTTTATGCAATATGCAAGTAATTTTTTGATTTAGGATGAATGTTATGAACGGACATTTTGGCTTTTGTTGGATTAGATACACGTAGCGGTTACTGTAATATATTTAGATAAATTATAGTCCATCATGAGTTTCCTTATTGCAAATGTGCAGTTGGTGCACAGTTAATTAAACTCTTTTGTGAGCTCAGTATTTTTTCCTCTGCTGGTTGTAGTTTTGGCCTCGTGTAAACATGAACGGTGCTGTGGAGTTGGCACTGGTGCTCATTCATTGAATTCAAGAACGTTGCATAATTTTTCAAAATATTTATTTGTGGCTTTGTCATCTTTAAATCTTAACACGTATCTAATAGAGAACTTAGGAGACTTCCACTAGTTTTTAGATCTTTTAAAATGGTGCTATCAATAAACGTATTGTAAGTTATGTTGAGATGACCCACAACAACATGTGTGCAGTCTGAAACCATTCCTAGAAGTGTCCTCTGATACAACGGAGGGCACAGAGCTGCTTTATGGTTACGTGTCTGATGTATTAAATGCTTGTTATGTTTGAAGTAATGAGGCGTAAGAATCTAAGAATTTTGGTTTTAAACATTCTGTTCCAATAAGGTCATGTTACAAAGAGTACTTATGTTTTCTTATTTTTGTGTCTGTGGAAACTCTTGAGAAGTTCAAAATTTAATGTGAGAAACACGTTTTGTGGGAATCATAGGTACAATAAGATAATAATAATACTGTAGTTAAGTGTTGCTTGTCAAGTGTTTCGGATAGCAGTCAGGAAACATACTTTGGGACAGTGTAATTTTTACTGTTAATGGAGTTAGGTGTTAAAACTTTCTGTTGTGAGATAGATGTGTGTGTATGTTACCAGTTCTAATTGAGTAATGGAAATGTAATGAATATTAAGTGACAGGTTTCAGTTCAAGATCATATGTCATATTTAGCACGTGATATGTATTTATGAATGATATTGCGATCAGGGGCGTATTTAGAACTCACTGAGAAGGTTACCACATGGTAAATGTTGCGATCAGCATCCCACAAAACTACGACCATATTTACACTTCGTGAATGCGACTACAAAATGTAAAAAGTCTGTAGTTTAAATGCACATTTGACCCTGATCTTTTAGCATTGGTAAAATATTTTTTAAATTTTGAGCATTTTATCATCTGTCAGTTGGAATTTTGGTTGTGGTTGGGTTGTGAAAAGGTTGGTGGGGAGGGGTTCCCTCCTTCCCTTCCTCTGTGAATATGCCCTTGGTTGTGATTTTAGTGGACATTTTGTGAAAAGCATAGCATAATGATTAATACAGTACTATGGTAATTTTATAATAGTGCTTGCTTACAACACCCTCACATGACCACACAACTGATAAGTCTACAGAGGTACTGTATATACAAGAAAACAGTCATACACCCAATCAAGCCTTAACACGTGCGGTATGTCCAGTGGAAATGCTTGTGTGATGTAATCCATGTTTTACTGGTGACTTTATAATGTCCATTAAAGCACATGACAGTCAGTTGTATTTGCTTTAAGCATAAAATTATGTTGCAGGTTTTTCAGTTTCAGTTGTGAGGTTTTTGTAGTATCACAAGTGTCTTGGCCTTTATAAATTAGTTAGTTTGTCAATGTTTGTAAAGTGTAGCACTGGTCATCCCAGCATTTCTGATTATAATATGCATGCATCATTGGTTGGACCTCATGTGGGTATCTGTAATTAAAGCCACTCATAGAAAGTAGTGCTGCTTAATTTTACAGTTAATGCTGAGATGAAGATAGCAGGGCAGGAAGTCTGAGCACGTTGCTCTCTTAGCACTTCTCTAAGAGGATAATTTCAAGGCCAACCATTGACCTACAGCTAGTGCAGTTAACTTGAGATTATTACCAGCCATGCAGCCTTTCTGCTAGGGTCAACTTGCTGGGTAAACCTAGCCAGTTTGATGTGATCAACTTTTGCGCTCTGTGGCTTACTAGTATTAGCTACAGTAGGGTAGCATTACATTTGTTAATTTGAACAAGATTTACAATCTCCATTAACTGTTACAGTGTATTGTAATAGATTACATTTGACATTTTCGAAATGGATAGCAGAAACTAAATAACTGCTGTACATGCATATTAGGATAAATATCACTTAATATAATGTATAGGTATGATATCCTTAGTATGAATACCCACTGTGCGGAGCTGGATGTTTGGCTCGCCGCAAGATCTCCACCTGTCAGCCCTGCCCAGTCTGGAGAGAGGCGGAGTTTTAATAAGTTAGAGATTGAGCAGGGTTGGAGCAAGTGGAACGGAGACAGGCAGTCCTGTGTCCAGGGACTTCAACTTGCAGAGCTAGCTGCTGACTGTCTGGCATCTTCATTGTAAGCAGTACAAGGTGCTGGGAGATGTGCTATTATAGTCTATGTTGTATAATTTAGACATTTCACATTAGAGAAATGTGTCTGGCAGCCCCATCGTGGTTACATACACTCTCCTTTTTGTTATACTTTTGTGTAACTAAATAATTCTTCTGAATTAGGAAGCAGTTTTGGAAGATATGTACACCTGTACATTTGTTTGGCCACCAAGCTAATTGCCTGGTGTATAGCGTAGGCAGGCTTCTTACGTAGCTGAGTACTTGTCACATAAAGAGTCAAGAAGCCAGTTGCAACAGCAGGCAGTATAAACGTATGCTGTGCCTGTGTTGCACGAAGAGTCCTAGAATAGCTTTGCCTCTTTAAGAGAATTGTTTTCCTTCTGCCTGACCAGCTAGAGGTCGTACAGCTGTTAACCTCAATGACATAGATCCACTATCTCTTCCAGTTTTACGTCACAGTTTCTCTTTCTCTTCTTTGCACCCTCTTTCTTCATTTAACTTTTTCGCTGCAGGATAAAAGATTTTAATTATTCCAAGAAAGTGCAAAAAATTTTTTCAATAGTCGGTTTGTTTGTAAATAGTTTATTTTTGGTTAATTTTAAGCCAGAAAACCATGCATGTAGTGTTTACAGAGTCGTTTAATTCTGTGTTCGACTAGTAACATGTCGCAGTTAAGCAATATTTTGTATATTATAGTCAAGTGTCACAGTTTAGGAGTTAAAGGCAGCAGAATGGCTTATTCAGTAAAACTGTTTACTGTCTGTATTTGTTAAATAAAACATTTTGTACCTAATTTGAATATTTTGTATTAACTAGGATCATTGTAAACATAATGTGTCATTGTGACAATATGCTTTATTTGTTCATGTGTATTTTTAAATGTATTCAATACAGAATATATAATTTTTCTGTTTGGACATGTTTCATCATGTCTTAGCTAGTCATCTAATTATATGTGCAGATGATGTATGGATATGTATAAATGTAAAGCGAGAGAACATTTTGAAGACTGGACATAATTTTCATCAAATGTTTAAAACATAAAAACTTTTCAGAATTTTTGTGTGGCCGGTGTATTACAGTTTACACACACATCATTGGATGTAAAACTTTCACGTCTTTAATAATACTGTAATAATAATATTAATAACAATTGTTATTATTTTAGTGAAATATAATGTTCTGAGGTATAGAGTAAAAATAAATGGTTTTTTATAATCATTGGTTAATAAGTGGGATGTTTTTTGTGGTGCCAGAGTACGTGGATGACAGTAGCATGCATGGTGTTTTTTTCTAGAGACACGGTTCTGTTTAGTTTTCTTTGCACTCACTCTGCTGTCTTTGTGCCCCTTCTTCTCTTCTTGCCCTGCCACCTGTGCATGTGCATCCATGAGTTCTGGCCAAGAAAGTGGGTGTAGTTTGTGTGGGGTCCTATGCTCTTGGTAGTCGCAGCTCGTGCACAAGGACAATTGTATATATGCATGGTTCCATAGTCATGTAGTTGGGGACTCACCCCCATGACGTGCCTAGCGGCAGCAGTCGTGTAGTTACTGAAGTAATTAATTAGGTTTAAGTTATTTATAATTTTTTGGTTTCACCTGGCCACCTTCTAAATTGTGTGTGGTCATGCCTAGGGTTCGTGGATGTATGTTGTGTCTTAGTTTTCCCTTTTAACTCTCTTGCTAGTGTCATGTTGACAAGCTCATTGCCGAGGGCAACTCTGATTCATAAAATGTGTTATCTGTGTTGGTCGTTAATTACAAGATATTTTGACAAGTGAATTTGCTTACTGTATTAAAATTTGATTTGTAACTCGGTATTGGAGCCAGTATACATGACATTTGATTCTGTCAAATGTGACTTTATTTGTATTTGTGTCATATTCCATGGAAACTAAGCAAAATTGAACTATTGTAAAATTTAACATAAATCGTCCGGCACGATTCCCACTTACAAAAATTGGGGACTGACCCCGCCGGGAAACGAACCCTGATCTCCTTGGTGGGAGGTAAAAGGGCTAATCCCTTCATCACGGCATTCCTACAAGAGAAAGGAATTAGTATGCGTTGTGCTTGCCATGAATCACTGCTACAGTAATTTGCTCTCACTTCCTCCCTCTCTCATATATTTATTATTGTGTCTCTCTGCAGATATGTGCTTGAGTGTGTGTGTGTTGGGTTGAGAGAGAGAGATGGTCGTGTTCATTGTTTGTCTTTGTGCTTGCCTGTGTTGCAGCGTGGGAGCAGGTGTGTCGGGAGTATGAGCAGGAGCCACAGCAAGGGTCCAGCCAAGGTAAGGGACATATCAAACACTTTCATGCGCACACCTAACACATTACATTGCCTTGTATGACCAGCAATCAGTACTTTGATCTTTGTTTTTTCGTGTTAGTAGGGTTTAGAGAGTGTAACTGAGTAAAAATACTTCCATATAAATTCTGTGTAATGTAAGTTCATCTTAGAACTGTAATACCTTTAATGTATACATTAGTGATGGAACACTTGGTTCTGCCGGTTCTATAAGGAACTGAACCAAATCTGCATCGACCGTTTTTTGTAATATTTTCAGATTACGTAAGGAACATTTCATTAGTATCTCGTTGAACTTATGTATGTACCTGCCTAAGGTCATGCCAATGTTATACCAGCCAAAAGCACCACTTTATGATGATCTTACCTAAAATTGTCAAAAATTATGTGTATTAGTCGTTGCGTAGAATTGCTTTCACAGATAAATATGAAATGATGCTTAAGAATTTGTATTTCCGCGTATGCACACACAGTATTGACAACTAGCACGCCACTCGCCGCCGCACGAACGTAAGAGAGCAACTAGTGTCGTGTTGTCAGCCTCAGTATCTGTTTTGTTACACAGTGTGCTAGGTGTGTGCTGTTAGTGGAGGTAAGTGAGCCGGGTTGGCCGCGAGTGACAAGGAAGTGATGCTGTGTTTGATGTGAGCGCAGCTGGCGGTGACAGAATATTCGTTTCATTCACGTCCATCTTGCTTGTCGCTTGCTTGCAGCATGCTTCGCTTCAAAAACAAAATCATTTGATATCTCCCGCAGCTGTTGTCCACGAACCACTTTCATATACATCACGTGTGTTTAATTACATAGTCTTGTTTATCTACTTGCTGCTTGCCCGCTTCAACAGCAAGCATGTAGGACACTGCCTTAGAGTGCGCTCGTACTGTGTGCAGTTATACACAATTCCATTGCCAGCGTCGTAACGTCTTCTAAAATAAAAGGCTGTACTAACCCTTCTAAACCGAAGAGGCATCGCAAAGTCCTTAATTTGAACGACAAAATAAAATTACGTACTAGATTTACTAAAAATTGGCATGTCTGTTACAGAAATAGGCAGCAGATACGGAAGAAACCAGAGTCTAGGATTCGTATGATACAAAATAAAGCACGAGAAATATCAAATGTTAGTGCCGTCTCGGAAACGGCATCAATAATCACATTGACCTAAATTTAGTACAATCGGTGATACCATATTATAAAGGAAACTGTTAAATTTTCTCTTTATTATCCATGTTTACAGTGGTGTAAAATTTTTTATTAATATGTGTGAAAAAAATGTGTGCCAAGTTAATGTTAGTGTAGCCTAATCAGTGATGCTGTATAAAAAAGGAAACTGCCAACATCTCTAATTATGGTCAAAATATATTATGCTAATGTTAATAATCCTTTTCTTTCCTGCAATTCTTTTGCAAGTCATACAAGCAAGGACTGGGTGTTTAAACAGATTATTACAAACATGTAAAAAAAATATCAGGGCACATAATTCTTAAGTGTTACTGTAAATGCAACCAGTGAAGTGTGTATATTTGTTTAAGTAAAATGCAAACCAATGTTATCACACAGAAACGCAGGAGTTTAAAATGTTAACATTTCTTAGCCAGTATTTACAAACAACTAGCAACCTGCCAAACTACATCTCTGGTCATTGTTTTTCTCTGAATTTCCCATTTTTACTGCTCATACATTCCGGCGTTGCTTAATGTCTGTCTTATTCTTATTCAGCGGCTTTCAAGACTCAACATTCGCCTAAACCTTTCAATTTCAACAACTCGTAACAAATAATTCTTATAAATTTGTGCCAGTGTGTATGTGCAATGTTTGTAGAATTACATTGTCTATAAATTCACCATAATTTCGTTTTTAAAAAATATTCATGCCTATGTACTGTAGTTATAACCGTACTTGTTCAGTTATTATTTTATACGTTTGGTTGGCAAAGGTAAAGTAAGTCCATTTGAAGACACAGTAGCTTACAGTGATTACGGTACTCCCATCACACACAAGAAATAAAGTGTTATCAAATGTCATTCAGGGGGCCGCGGTGGCCGAATGGTCAGACTATTTGCCTAACACTAAGGTGATCCGGGTTCGATTCATGGTGGGGTCTGTCCCCAGATTTTCACCTTTGAAATCATGCCAGACGATGCTGCTGGTCGGGGATCTCCCGTTTCCCTCGCCCTTTTATTCCGGTGCTGCTCCATACTCACCTCGTGTTCCCATCACCAGTTCTCAAGTCCTCAATGTTGAGTGTTGACTAAGATCTCTCACTCAAATGTCATTCTATCAATGTCTGTGAAGACATTCCCTCTTCGCCTAAAGCACCTTCTTAGTCTTGTCCTTGGTTACTGAAGGGCGGAGGGAGATAGCGAGGCACGTCAAGCCGTGCTGTGTTGCAACATGTGCGGTGGCCGACCACCTGACTCCACAGTGCGCTGTTGTCATGTCACCGATACCTTCGCAGTGCCACTGCTGCATCATACATGTGCCACATTGAACATATTACTTTCTATTTTTAGGTTATTTAAATGCAGTGGGGTACTTTGTGTATGTATAGATAATCTGTACTAGCACAAATATGTAGTCATATTTGAGAATGGTAAAAAATCGAAAAATTTTAAAATATGGTGATTTAAGCAGGTTATTTATGTGTCTTGAATTTATACAGTTTCCGCACGTCCTAGGATTTCTTGGAACAAATTACCGTCGACAGTATTAGATGGTATAGGTGGACTTGCTGATAGACTGGTCAGGTGATGTTCCATGGAGAATATTTTAGTTTTTGTGCTCAATGGTTTGGCAAAACCAAGGTGTTTGCAGAGAAGTGAAAAGTAGGCAGCTGAAGGCTACTGGTCTTTACAAAGTAGGGTAGTCGGAGAGGGGATTCGAACCCACATACTCCTTAATGAGAGTCGTACATGTTACCATTGTGCCACCTCTCTCAGTGGAGTTGCAATGTTGGTGAATTGACAGATAGACTATTAACGGTTCAAATCTTCAGAGCTAAGACACTATTATCATGTGCCACCAGCAAATCATAAGAGAGCATAATAACTTTACAGTACCATTTATGTGTTAATATATATAAGAATGGCGGGAAATAGGCAGCTAGGCTAACAAAGTAATATAACAGACAGAAGTACAAGTACTTACAGTTGATACTTGTAAATAGGTACACACACACAAAGGGACGACACACATTTTTGCGCAAAAGTGCGGTCGCGACGTTTCACCAGTATTAAACTGGCTTTTGCTGCCCGAGGAAGCCAGTTAATACTGGCGAAACGTCGCGACCTCACTTTTGCGCAAAAATGTGTGTCGTCCCTTCGTGTGTGTGTACCAATTTACAAGTATCACCTGTAAGTACTTGTACTTCTGTATGTTATATTACTTTACAGTATCATTTGTTATAACATGTGTAGCATGCTGTTAGTTTTCATAGATGGTGTGAATGGTGGCTCAGCTATTGGAGTCCATTATCCTGTTTTGTATTTTGTGCTTTAATAATGCATTATCCAGAAACTAAAGACATTTATCGTACATTTTGGTAGCGTTCCTTGCAAAAAACATCTGGTTCAACTACACTTTCATGGGTAGTTACACCTCTTAGGAATACACTTAGCCTATATGTTATGTGCAGTCAGTTCAAGGCCACGCTCTCTTCTTTCTACTGGGTTTGCAATCTTTTAAACTTAAACAACAGCAGATATAAAAAGTCTGTTCAGCAGTTTTGTTTAAAATGTTTTTCAGTGATAACTAATTTTTTCTAAACAAGAAATTATGTGGTTTCGACTAAAGAGTCAACCACAATTTCGTTAATTTCATAATTGGCTAAAACCGCAGTATTTACTGACTGCCTTGAGAAATATCAGCCAACAGGAGAAGACAATTTAAAAAAAAACTGAGAGACAGATTTTTGATACCAGCTCTTGCTTAGGTGTAAACAATATCGCTAAAAATGTACAAACTAGAGAGCAGTTTAGTAATTCTTTCAATTTTTTTTTTTTTTTTTTTTTTTTTTTTTTAAGCCCATCCAAGGTTTCAAGCATACGTTTATATTTAGTTTAAAGACTCCTTCAATTTATAGGTCATTGTTTATGAGTCCTTTGAATGTTGTTAAACCAAATGATTACTGTATATCTTTTTTTCAGTCTTCTTTCTTTTTTTTTTGACAAACCCTCTAAGTTTGCAGGTCAGCACCAACCTGTGTGTGTGTATGTGTATGCATGTGCCCGTACATGTCTTTCACTCTATCTAGCTATGTATATACATATATATTTCATATTGTATTTGAACGTTTATTCAGCTGTAAGTAATTTAAAATTTTTCCTTTGTCTAGTTCTAAAAAGAGTGGTTACTGACATGTCAGTGTCTGTTCATAAAAACCTAACTAATGGCTATTCGTAGTAAAGTTTAAAGGTCCCATTTTGTTTGTCCGTTAAACTCATTGTATCTTTGCACCTTACCTAATGATTACCAATAGGAAAGTGTTCGTGTCTGTTGCTTCAGTTAAATGTTAGTTACTGTGCCTGTGGAGATTGCTGGCAAAGTTCTCACTGTACCTTGAGTAGCTTATTATTTGCCAGTTACAGCTTGTCTTGTTACTTCCATGCTTCGTTAAGTAGTTATCCTATTTTTTTTTTTCCACAGGATCTCGTCCAACAGTAGTTTATTACAGTATTGGGGAACCCAACAGCCTTCTGCAAGGTAATACATGTAATCATAATTGTTTACTTAAAAAATACTAATTTATAAGTCATTTGGGATAATGTGAGTGGTAAAACAGCCTGCTAGCTACATTTCTATTTTCAGCCAGTTGATATCTTTACAGTGAATGTAAACATAAACATTGCCACATTCCTTTGTTTACATGGTCTGTAAAATGTTTAAGTCAACATAACACTGCTCTGAAAAATTCTATTTACAATATTTAATACATAAGTGATCAATAACAGCTATTGTAAATGGTAGGTTTTTATAAATACCTTCCAAGTAAACCTCATAAAAGATAGGCACATCTGCTCTTTGATATATGCAAGGCACTGTACTTCCTCTGTTTTTCCTCCAGAATAAGTTGTACTATACTTGGTTTGTTGTACTTGATTTGTTTGTAAATAGAACATCAACAATTTTGCATGCAAAAAATTCTATCTATCTGTTCATCTAAATGTAGGCGTAATATTGAAGCTGTGGTAAATGACGGCAAATGTCTCATCAATGTTTGAAAATAGTATCTCGACCAATGTCTTACCTGTGAAGTAGACGTTTACATGTCTTGAGACCCATATTATCTTGAATAGAATATTGTCCTACTTTTAAGAAACATGATAGAAACTATAAATATAAATATATGTTAAAAACTCCTTAAATTAAGACAATTATTGTTTTCAATTGCCTTTCTGGTCTAAAATAGTGGCAAAGTGCTGGGTTACTTTTGTTACAAATTAGGCTTAGACCTATGACATGTTCAGATACAGTTATGTGACATGTAAGTAAATGTGTTCAATTTGTTTCGCGTCACATTTGAAAAACAAAACTGCTATTGCCACTAATAAAACTACAGACCAAAACTGTAATATTAATGTCCATGTACGATCCAGGAACAGTAAAATTCAGCAGACAAAAACACAAAAATTTGTTGTTTAATAATAAGTACTACCAAACAAAAGGCCTAGCCTTCAGGAAACATAAGGGTTTACTGTATAGTCTGAATACCGGTAACTTTATGTATTTTGACTATTGTGTAGGCATTTATTCTGTTACAATACTTCTGAAAATGCGTTAAAATTAATTTTTTTTAATTGTATGATGTACGAGTTGAATGAACTTACAGTATTTTAGTAGCGATGCTAGCTTACGCTATCTGTTTGTGAAACTATGAAGTCTCTAGTGTTGATCATAAATAGAATGCATGCAAGTAACTGCTAACGACAGGAAATGTCTAGTCTCTCTGGACACGTCTCTTGATGTTTGTACTTGTTAGTTAGATTGTGCGGTCGGTAGGAACCTACATAGATTGGTAAAAAGAAGTAATTAATTACACTAGACCCCCGATTTTACGAAAACTCACGGTTCCTCTCATCACATTCGTAAAATCGCTACCTTCGTAAATTTGATAGCGGCTTATTTTGCCGCCACCCCCCCCCCCTGACCATATTTGAAAATTTTAAACTGAATTTTTTGTACAAAGTGTCTAGTCGGGCCCCGACTTCCGTAGCGTTTTGCGGGAAATTAACTAACGTAATAATGTAAACATAAATTGTTATCAGTAGCCGGACGTCACACTGTTGAGTGGTAGATATGACCGACCCTTGTCCACAAAAAATGAGAAAATCGAGATTCCGAGTGTCTTATCTCGAGCGAATAGACAGACTTCCGTAGCATTTAACGGTAAAATAAAGCAAGTGATAGTTGAAATATAAATTTATATCAATAGGCAGACGTCTTACGATCAAAAGAACACCGCTAAACAATAGATATGACTGACCCTTGTCGTAAAAAATTAGAAATCGGAGCTGCGAGTGTATAGCCCAATTTGCGTAGCGTTTAATGGAAAAAAAAATAGGCATTCCTTACTAGCACAATGCCCTTGTAAATTATTCACCAAAGTAAGAAGGAAAAAGCATATGTATTTATTAACTGCGCAGTTTTATATACCTTAACGTCTAAATAATCCCTCGACGTTTGATGAATTGTACACGAACGTAGATACAAGTAGCGTGCAGAGCGGACAGATAGTGCAACTGTACGAACGTTGACAAGATGGGAGATAGATCGCGGCATCGTAGCATATTCCGACATTCAATGTTCCAGAAATGCCATTTTGCGAAGTTCTTACCTAAAATTGTAGAGAATTACATGTATAAGCGGTTGCAAATAATCACTTTCACAGCCAGTATATGCGGTAAAAATAAATTAGGAGTTCCGGGATTACGTAATACACGAACGTCTATTTATTTTTCAAGTTCCACATACCCGGAGACAAATGTTTCTATATGTAAATAATAGGTAGCGCTACTATCGTGCTCACTTGTGAAATGCACATTTTACGACTCTCAGTAACGCATTGTTTCAGCAAATTATGCACCAAGTTAATTGTTTTAAGTACATATGGTGTTAACCCAATAAAGAAAACTAATATCATTCTATTATTTATAGGGTTCGTGTAAAAAAATAAACACATTCAGCTGGAGGCAAGAGACGTAAGATGTTGTGAAACAGCCTAGAAGGAGGCTGTACTATAGTTGGAACTTTGCGGCTATAGTAAAACCTCAATATAGACTTTAATACGTCGTAGTTGATGGAGACAGGCCGGCCGGCTTGGCACAGGCGGCGCTGCAGCCGCGCAGTTTTCAAACTGACACTGCCTGCATTTTTTAACGGATTTTCACTATTTTTGTTTTATTTTTAATATTGTGACTTATCAACTAATAACTGCAACTCTACAATTCATATTTTAATGCAGTGAATTTGATAATGTATGTTTTATTCATTGCCAATGTAATTCCTTAACATTTTTTTTTGTCATAGAATTTTGTTATTTTTTTTAGGGTTCCTGAGATTGTATTGGTAGAATCACTACCTTCGTTAAATCCAGGGTTCATAAAATCGGTGGTCTAGTGTATAGTAAAGCCCTTCTTACGAACGACCTTATCTGTTATGAACACCTCTCTATTATGACACTATTCTTGGAAACCGTGAGAAGTCGTAATAGACAGGTTTTATTATAAACAGAATATAAATATGATGATTTCCATTGATTTATGTTAGTACTGTTGTATTTTAAGAGGAAAATATACGGAAGTACAGTACATTATGTAATTTGCTGGCAATCATACAAGTAGTAAGGTATTAGGTAACTATTGTTAAAGTGGAAAAATGCAGTAACAGCTAGTGATTCCATTTGAAGGTTAACATTTTTGTGCTTATTTTATCCCAAACTACCTATAGATAACATTTCATTTAAGTTTAGGCATTAATCTACAATTAAACCATCGGAGGTACACAAGGCTGTGCTTTCATGCCCTAGCACTGAGCAAACTTCCATCATCTTTACAGCATAATTTGTTTAATCCGATTTCATGTAATGTTGTTTCAAAATTTATGTTATTTGCCTTTTTTAATATATTGAATGTATTGGGATTTATTTTGTAGCCAAACTGAAGTCATTTTGCTTGTGTAAACCCACTTCGGTGCTACTGTGATGGGGCCCAGGTCAGCCTCATATTTATTTTCATGTGAAAATAAATTTTGTTTGCTTGATAACATACTTTGTTGTCAATTTAATGTAAACTTTTAGGTCGTTTCTAACAGTGGTATCTCAGAGTGTTCCATGTGTGCTTACCTGGTGGAATTTTTTTTTTTTTTTTTTCAAAATTTTTATTAATTGTGACGTAATGGTTGTACTCAGAATAAGTGACACACAATTTGATCATTTAAAAACTAATCAGATTTCTATTTTTTAACTCCTTAGCTCGAATACACAAAATATCGCTAACTTGCGTCATTTGACTTAAGTTGAATGAGGCATTTTTATTAATCTGTAATGAATGCCTGCGATGGATATGTTTTTTATTTGGTCCTGCATTCTTTATAGTCGATTCCCCGATGTTGTGAGACCTTTTAATCCCTTTTTTTATATCCTTCTTTTATTCTTAGAAACTAGTATTCACGTACGATATTGTATTTATCTATTGTTTTAATTGGGGCGACTACCAACAAGGAGGTATTTATTTTTCTGCAAAGTTTGTTTCTGTGTGGTACTGCTATCTTTGAAACTGATTCCTCTGTGTATACAAGACTTCTTTTATGTGTTTACATACAAGCAGTTCCATGTACAATGTAACAATTATTGCAGTCAACAATGACATCAGGAAGAAGGAAAAGTTTGACGTAAAAGGAGTGTCATGATATTTTATTTGCCGATTCCGATTCAGAGTTTGAATGCAGTGAATCTCAAAGTAAAGATGAAGATGATGACTGCATGCAAGAAGATAAAACTTTGGTGATGTACCTGAGTGTTGGTGGCCATGGTGACACTCAAATGCATTGTTTGGATGGCGGATAAAGAAAAACAGACTCTGTAAACAGTAAAAACTGGGTGGAAATTGGCGGTAAAAATGCAAGTATTTCACTTGATTGATGTAAGAAGTCTCCTGTACATGCCTCGCTAAAAACTGTAACGTCTGACGACACGGTGGACTGTTTCTACAGATTTTTTCCAAAGTGAATTTTTGCCTGTGTAGCAGACCAAATAAATTTGTACACGTCTCAGTTCTATGAAAAGAATGCAGATAATCTATCTTCCCATTCAAGATACAACAATTGGACAAAGTGCACTCCTGCAGGCAAACAAGTAATGGCATGGGTTTGTGTCTGAAAACATTCGTGGGACAGTATTTTTGTGAAACATCCTGGCTAAACTCTACTCCGAATTATTCAAATATTATGTCTCGTGACAGATACCAAATTCTTAAATCATTTGTACACTTTTCTGACAATAGCAAACAACTTCTAAAATCACACAGTGATTATGTCCCTCTTCAAAATTCATCGAAACATAAAAATGGTAAAAGATACCTACTTACAAGGAATTGAACTAGGTTGTAGGTTATCAGTTGATGAAACGATGCTCTGCTTCAAAGGTCGTCTGTGGTTCAAACAGTACATGCCATCAAAATCATCTCCAAAGTGAGGTGTAAAACTCTGGCCTCTGTGCGATAGTGCCTGTTGAGGTTTGATGTTTATGTAGGGAAAAGTGGGACACTTCAGGTAAATGTTGATCCAAGTTTGGGGTTAGGTGAACGAGTAGGTAGGAAACTGTTGGTGGGTTTCGAAAACACGCAACACATTGTCTATTGTGACAATTATTTTTCTAGCCCATCACTGTTTTAAGGTGCTTGTGGGACAGTCCAACCCAGTAGGCTCGGCATGCCAACATATTGCAAACCCAGTAGTTGCAAAATGAAGAAAGGTGACAAGCCAAAAGTTTGATTGAACAAAGAGCAAGGTATGCTTGCTTGCTCGTGGCAGGATACAGGAATTATTGTCTACTGTACATAACAATGAGTTGACTGATGTGAAAATAAGAGCAAAAAATACAGACAGTGGATACAGAAAAATAAGAAAACCAAAAATGGTATTGGAAAACAACGCAAACATGAATGGTGTCGACCGTTTTGACCATCTGTCATCGCTGTACAGTTTCTACCATATAAAAACAGGAAATGGTATCCTGTATTGTGGCATTTTATGGTCAAAGCAGCAGTCATCAATGGGAAAATTGCGTACAATTTGTTACGAGACGCTAAAACTTCTGCAGTTCAATACAGGAAGGGCTTCTGGAGGAATATTCCTGACCACCATAAAAAAGAGAGGCTGAGTGAATGACATTTTACAGAACTGCAGGCTGACAACATCCACCAGTCAGTGTGTTGACCTATGTATTTATGCCTAATAATCACTTATAATGTCATCACAGTTGCAAAATTTAACTATTTACAAGAACTATAAAAACAAAGATTATATAATTTTCTAAATTTTTTAGCTCTCTCTCAATTTTGAGCAGTTCTTCCTTTTTTTTCTTCCAGCAAGTTCTCTTTTTTAACTCTATCATCTTGATATTGTATGCTGCTCTCTTCAACAATCAGGCAGTGATTTTACGAATATACTCTCGGGAACGGCATAAGTGACTAAGTTTGAACTCGTTGACGGCGTCGTTTTTGCATTAACTTGACTCTTGCAGCACAAATACAATATCTGGGCATGCCATCGTTAAAAGGGCACAAGTACCGAACACAGTACAGCTCAAAGGGTGAACTTGCAGACAATTCCTAGCGAAGTATATGCTAGTTTTTCAAAGCTTATTACTTTATATGTACCGGTAGTTTCTAAGAGCAAAATAAGGCTAAAACAATTGTTTTTGCTTTTTGTTCAATTTCTATCCAGTTTTTTTGCTTTTTTTTCTATAATATTTTGTATAATGTTTACATGTCTACTAACCTGTAAATATTTTGTACGTAGTTTCTAAGTGTGAAATAAGTTCAAAATAATAATTTTTTTTTTTTGCTTTTTACTACAATTGTCATTAATTGGTTTTACATATTTGTACTATTTTATTTAAGTAAAAAATGGCAATTTTCCGTTGTTTGTATGTGTTACAACGTATGTAAGTTGTTTCTAAGTGTCAAATTGGCTCAACTAAATAATTTCCTAAGAAAAAAAAATTTCACTTTTCAGGTAAAAATTGCTTATATTTATGCTGCTTCAAAAGAGTAAACAGTGAGTAGAGTAGTTTACTTAATGTGATAAGTGTGCTTCATTTAGGATTTTCATTTTTTATGTGAAAAAAACTATTACAGTAAATTGGGTTGAACAGGAACACCGTGGGGTGAATGGGATCAAAACTTGAAAAAAATGTCTCGCTTATAACTTATTTTTTCACAGTGGTATTGTTTGTTTTAACATTACGTAAATTAAATTACAAGTAGCAAGTTGGTGTAGAAGCTGCTAGGGGCACAAATAATATGATGGTGTATTGCAATGTTAAAACAACACTGTATTAGTCGTGCTTTCAGTTAGGTTGTCCGATATTGCGATACATTAAAATAATCGAATGTGATGTTTTTGCGATTTTTGATACATATATCACAGAGCAATTGTTGTGATTTATTTTGCGGCGCGTAATTTATATAGCGGCATGATTCTTTGCAATTTTTATTGTGGTGCTATTTTTGCAGTTTTTATCGTGGTGCAATTCTTGAGATTTTTATCGCAGTGCAATAATTTATATTTCCATCGTAGCACCATTTTTGCGATTTATGTGATTTACGTGGGTGCACATATGTATTGCTATTTTTATTGTAGTGGTGTTTTTGACAATTAAGGTATAAGTGTCTTAATTAAGGATGGATAGACAAATTTAGCACAGGAGTTATGGTATAATAGGCGACCACCAGGATTATACCAGTCATCATAAGTCGCGATATATACATTTTTATTTTTAAAATGACAAGACAACACAATTTTTTTTCTTGAACAGGTTAACATAGAAGAAATTAACGCAAATCAGCATATTACCTTAGTTTGCCATCAGTAAGTTTTTATATCCAATAGCAAGCAATATGACCCCAACATTACGGGTGTTAATTTCATTCAGTTGGACTTACAAACTTGGCTGCAGAGTGGAAAAAAACAGAAGATAATAATTATCAAGAATACTGCAGTATTATGGAAATTTTGCGGAAAACATATTGTAAGCAGTTCCTTTTTTTCATTTTGTGCAATTAATTTTAAAATAAACATACTTGGGAGATGTTTCGTAACAAAAAGCGTTAGTGTATTTGTAAAATTGTGCAATAAGAGTTAGTTGGACCAGGTGCATGAGCTGTGCGGTTGTGTGGTACGAAAAGTGTTTTATGTATATAACTATTAAAAGTGTTTCTAAAGCATTGTTACTTGTCAGTCCTCCTGGACCAACATCTGCAGAGGTGTTGAAAGTGGACAGATGTCTCCTGACCCACTGTAGTTAGTTACCCATATTTTCTACTGCATCACTGTCGCATATCCAAAAGAGCTAACAGTGTTCTGATATGATTATGATTCAGAGATGTTCGTTGAGATATAAAACTTGAATTCTCAGAATGTTTCCTGGTGTATTAAAATTTCATTTACATCACAAGGTACAACTTTTAATCCTATCGCAATGAGGATTTCAAGTGTGAAAAAAAAAACTACATGCTGTGTAGCTTCACAATCAGCGTTAAATTTTAAAAGAGAAATTTGCACCTGACGGCCTACGCATACTAGTGGAAAACAATTTGGCGGAGAGTCCAGAAAATGTCAGTAAAGATTTTGCAGAAGAAAAGGCTCTGGTGCTGCCAGTACACTTTAAAATGCCACCCCGGTACTATTTCACAAACATGGGCCGCAGCCCCATGACGCGACCATCTGGTTAGTTGTCTTGACTTGTACTAAAACATGGTGAAGGCAAAACTCTCTAGACGGGTCCACACACGTCATCACAGGCCTCGCTCCCATTGGCTGTGCTACATCGTGTGATTACAATATCACTGACCCCTCTAGGAAAATATTGTGCAATAACCATAAAATGATGCAAAACCTAACACACCAGCACAAGGCCAATGGGCCATAATACCATTGGTTACACCCTAACTGACTTCTAGGTTTTTCTGAACTACTATAACTGGTGATTGCGTATTTCCCTTCCCTTTCCAAAACCGAGACCACTAAAAATATATTTAACTGTAAATGTCAAGAAGTGCCTGAATCTATCTTCTAAACCAAATACAAAATAAAACCGTAATCTTGCAATGCCACAGCATTTATATGCGAAAAGGAGACACACTTAAAACTGTATCTCTGTCCGCTTATAAAAAAATGATTGCGAGGTCCTCATAAATTGTAAAAATGGCTTTTTGACACTGCTGTATTTGAAAATTACCAGCCGTAGCCGTAAAACAAAATATTTGAGATCTGTGTTTGAGTTAACACATACTTTTCACAAATAAAATAATGTCACCGCTTCAAGTCCCATTGAAAAACACTTTCTATGAAAACACGGCATGCTAGTTTAGTACTGTGCGTTTAGAGGCGAAGCAATGTTTAACACATGTATTGGAGTCATCATATCACCTTCCCCCTTTTCTGTGCCTCAAACTAAAAAAAAACTTTTAATGAACCGAATATTATCAAACTCGGTACTCTTGGTGTCCTGGTCAATGTGTATAATATTTATTATTTAATTTTCAACAAATTACAGTAGAGTCCCGTTATAACGAGGTGTTACGGTTACGGGTTTGGTCCTCGCTGTAGCAGAGTTCTTGCTATTACAGAATTGGACCAATTTTTACCCCAAAACCCAAAAAAATCCCCCCAAAATTACATTCAGGTTATGTTGAAACATATTCAACAGAAAATATCTTGTTATAATTAAGATGATAGATTATTTAAGCAGGTATGGCTTTTGCTCTTTATGATGATATCAAAAAACTACATTAATCACGTCACAACAAACGAAAAACCTGACAACACAACTTGGCCACTGCAGCGTTGTCTTGCAATCACACACCTGCCGCAGCTTGTCATGGCACGCACATCAGGTTAGCGGCTGCTGCCTCGTGAGATTACGTTAAACCAAATAATAACAGCTAGTCACTGGAAGTGACAAGATCTTAGTAAACGAAACAAAGGGGTAACAAGTTCAATTAATAGTGCAAAAACTGTTATGAATATTTTTGCCTAAAATATGACAATGCCACATTTGACACTCAACCAGTTTATTAAATGTTACACATGGTACAATTATTTGCTGAAATAAACAATTTTTCATGAAATTAATGTTGAAAATTCATGTTGTGTGTCTTACTCAACTAGTTGAAAGTTAAGAAAATGTTAACGGAAGTCTGTGAGAAATACTTTCGTTGATCAAAACTATATGTTATCGTACGTTATGCCACAGTGAAATAGAGTAGAAATAGACGAGTTAAACTAAGAAATTTTTTAAACGACACACAATTCAAACAAAGTGGTGAGAAACTCGAGCGAAATTAAATTTTGCAAAGCGGCAGTCACAATTTTGACACGAAAATTATACCACAAACACTCACGATACCCACTACCCACGCTCCCTTGTTTTTGATAAACATTGGGGAAAATATTTTCCCCGTCAAATATAAGTACAATTATTGTCTTTGTTCTACACTGTGGTAGGTAATTGTGTCGTTTCAAACTGTGGCAATGACGAGTCTAGATAATGTCTGGGCTCTGTAACAGATTAGTTAGAAAATTACATTGCTATCTGGTCGGCACTGTCACTTGAGCCACTTTTAACTGCAATTGTGTACTTGTGATCCTGCATGCTACTGATAGTTAGAATATTTTTTTTGTCCTCTTCACTCCTGTAATTCGGCACATGGCTGTGTTAGACGTGCAGGAGCAAGCCTGCAGCAGGCGTATGTAGAATATGGCAACTTTGCAAGTCACTTGGGTTGCTATTCTGGGACGTTCAGTGTTAATAGGCAATTGTCGTGAGGAGTGTGCGGTTCTCACGCCTGTGAAGCCTGCCTAACATGGCTTTGGCAAGACCAAATATACAGACTACCCACCCCCAATGAACATCAGTATTCTCTGACTGCTAAAACACGTAGGTCTACAGACAACATAATTCCTACAGCCTTGTTGTCGTATTCTCCTGGTTGTACCGTCTTTGCTAGATGAATCGCACATACTGTTTAATTGTAGGTCATGTCATTGCAATAGCATAATATTTTTACTGTCTCGTGTAAATCTTGGTCAGCATTGTTTGAGGGTGGCCACTCAAATATGTAATAAAATATTAGTGACACATTCATTCCCTTAACTAAAATGTTAAGTTTCCCTGAATATTCTTTTAATACTTTTTTTATATTTTTTTTTCTGACAGAAATAAAGAAAACATAGCTCCCACAATACTCATAGTTGACCTTATTCTTTCTAAACTCTGTTTGCTTTTGATTTAACATTTCATTTATTGGCTATCAAAATTAACAGCTAAAAAAATAATAAATTCATTAAAAATGCATACATTTATAGTTATACGTAATAACATTACGTCTTTATTTTGTATAAGATATACAGATGCAAACAATCACATGCATTCATATTCGCAAAGTAAGTTCCTATCATTAAATGCATCATGATTAGTAACATCATACTTTTTTTAAAAATAGAGTAACATAATGATATTATGATCTAAATAGAGCCCTTGCATACACAATTTCATATTGTTTATGACTACGCACTAAACAACCTTATGAAAAAAATATATTCTTCCACAGTTTGAGTGCTGGCAGATCGGAGGATGACAAATTACTCAAATTACTATGAGTAAGGATTTTCCACAATTTTACCCGAATTTCAATTATAAATACCTGATTTTTCCTAGCCGATTTCAACTATCCTTAAATTGTTTTTACCAGTCCATACCGTATAAGAATTCCATTATTTGACAGATCATAAAAAAGTAGTACAATGTGAACAAAAACATAATGTTTCCTTCCACCACCATGTGCTTTCCAGCTGACAAATAAAACATGTCAACAGTTAATATATGGTATTATTGCAATAGAATCCAAAGTGTGTTGTGATTTTCTTTAGATTATTTTTTTTAGATCTCAGACAAGTAATTTATTTTCTATTAATCTTACTAGTGTTAGGTGGGCAGTGTTAATGGAATTATTTCATATTACAGTAGTGGATAACCTACTCTACACATGTTAAGTTCATATAACCATTTAAAATTTAGCATTATTTATTGTATATTTTCCTAGGTATTCTCAAAATGATAACATTTAATGACATTACCAGAAATAAACAAACATGTACAGGTAACTTATGTTTTTTTATTTTTACTTGACATCTAAAAATATTAAATAATAGTAGCTTATTTGGTTACAACAAACTGAATTTGCAAGAGGATATGACAGTGCAAGCTAACATCTTTAAACTAAAATAAAAAATAAAATAATTCATGCAAACATTATACAATTATTTTTAGTATTGCTTTCAAATTGGTTCTGCACTATCAGATCATAAAGCCGTATAGGCCTAGTTTAAGTTAAGACTGTCAAAAAAACTTACCTTTTGTGGTAGGGCCTACCTTCGAAATATCAGTGTTATAGTCGTGCAACTCACAATACTTTAAAAAATTAACATATTTTTTGTAGACTACATAGCGGTAATTTGCACTCTCACAACCTAAACGGAAATAATATATCAATAAAAAGTGTAAGTAATAAACAAACATGGGTAGGCCTAATTGCCCAGATCTGCTGTAAATAATTTTGTTGTTTAACACACATGGCTAAACAAGTACACTTTAATGACTGGGAAATATGTAGTCGTTGGTTTTCTGGCCTTTTCTTGTGGTAATATGTAGGCCTACATTTTTACAACTGACTGGCACAAAATCTCTCGTGGACTTGATATGAACCACTTACTTGTTTTTTTTTTAGTAATAATAATAATGATAATAAAGTCAGCACCTTGAAAAAGCATGTTTACATATAAGCCTACAACAAGATCTGCAAGTGTTTACCCACAAATTCTGTTAAAATAAAAGTTAGGTAACATTTTTTTACTTTCTGTAGCACTTTCTCTGGACTACTTACTAGCAACTTTTTTTTTTTTTGTAGTCATGCCACGCTGTTACAAGTTCTCGTCTTCCGAAGAAACACGTCTTAATAACCCTATGTCGTTGGCTATTACAGGCCGGGTATTTTAATCTCTGATAGCAATATATTACATATACGCACAAAATATTAAAATAACACCTTACAAGAATCATAAACTCACACAAATGCATGAGAAGCGCTAACACTCGAAAATGGCTGTCCTTTGTTTTGGTTGCTAGGCGTCATATCTCATTGGCGATTACAGGCTGGGTTTTATAATCCCCAAATTACAATATACAGTAAAACTCTGTTAAGAAGTTTCTGAAGGGACTGAAATATTTGAACTTATTAACAAGGAAAAACTTCTTAAAAGGGCACATTTACTATTGTAGTAATGGAAGTGGTAAATATAATTCAAACTTATTATAGGGGAAAACTTTTTAAATGGAAACTTCTTAACAGAGATTTACTGTAATAAATATACACACGGAATATTAAGTAACACACAATAAGAATCTCAAATACACGAATGCGGTCACTTTTTACACTCGCAAATGGCAATGTTTTGTTTTGGTTACAGGATGACTAATAACGGTCCGGTTGTTTGTCAATTAGTTATAAAATTATTCAATTTGAATAGAGTAAAATAGTTAACTGACTAATGTTGGATACAGAGCCGTGTTATTGTATTACGTTTCCTCCAAAATGCTTACTTATTTTTCACATATAAGAGACACTACTTTCAATGTCGGCAATGGAAGCTAAGCGATTTGTTAATCAGCGCTGCCACTACTGCTTCATCAGGTCATACGCTCACGTCCTGTTGTTTTAAATGGTAGGTTCTTCTGCCACATTTTTGGCACGTGTTAAAAATATTGGTAGCATCGGCTGTCAAAACACAGAATTCTTACATGGCATAGACTGTATTTCAGGCTGTCCATTATACGGACTGCATATGTTTTTGTGCTTCTTTTAATTTTAGAATTTTGTACTTTACTTATTGTAATAAACCGTTAAAATTGTGTATTAATGTTCACATTACTTTCTGTATATTTCTATGGCACAAGCTCACTCTTATCTTATTTAGTTATGTTGTATAATTATTTATTAAGGTACAAAATAAATTAATTTTATATAGTAACCAAACAAGAGCTCTTATTACGTTATTTTAAAAAGTTAATTTATTTAGTGACTGGAGATATTTGTGTATCAAATTATATACTCATATAATTTTGTTACTTGATAGGTGTATATTAAAGAAGAATTTATAATATTTCTCCACAATAATTTGTGAAAAAAAAAAAAACAAACTTCATGAAAATTATTAAAATTGTAATGATCAATAACTTACAAAGTGTATGACCAATTTACTTTTTTTGCGTGTTGATATGGCTACAAATTTCTGTAGCAGTGAAAGCAAAGGTGGGTGAGTTTGTATATTTGTTATATATATATATATATATATATATATATATATATATATATATATATATATATATATATATATATATATATATATATATATATATATATATATATATATATATATATATATATATATATATATATATATATATATATATATATATTAAACGTGATATGTTAACATAACTAACTTAAGTGTTGAAAATGTTATTGAATATTGTTGTTGTTGTATACGTAGTTTTATATTATATATTGTTACTATTTATAGACCACCAATTTATTCCAATCTGTAGATTTTTTCTACTAAATTTGAATCTCTTTTAAAAAAAATTCAATCCTTATAAAAATGTCTTATAATTTGTGGTGACTTCAACATGAATTTTATTAAACTATTGCTTCTTATGAATCAGTTTAATCTATACCAGACAATTTTTGAAGATACTAGGATTGTGAAATCATGTAGTTCATGTACTGATAGTATTTTTGCTAATATAGACAAAACCGTATGTTCGTCTAAAATTGTGCAAACTACTGTATCTGAATCATTTAGTCAATTGTATTTAACAAAATGGCTAAAAATTCTGATTATAAAATAAGCAATGAAATCAATTTTTTAAGACGTGATTTCAGCAAATATAATTTGGAAGTTTTTCAGATGGATATTGGTAACATATTGTGGGATGATGGGTTTAGTGCACATGAGCCTAATATTGCTTACAATTGTAACATAATTACTTTAACAAGATACCTTAATCATAATTTTACTATATTATGGTATGATAAATTATTATATAAATGTTATCCATTCACTGACAATAATTTAAAAATAATGTGTGAAAACTGAACTGTTTTTTGAAAAATATTAATAAAAATAAAAAAATCTATGAGTAATGAAAATTGTAAAATAAAAAAAATACAATAAATCATAATAGTATATGCTAAAAAATTTATTTAAACAAATTAAGATCATCAGTTAATTCTAACAAAACTATGTGGAACATAATAAATAATGAAATAAAAAGCAAGCTAAAACATGACAATATAGTTATAACATAAAATTTAGCTGATATAACTGACTCCAAACAAATTGCTAATGTATTTAATAAATTTTTTACTGAAGTTGCAACAAAATTTCATTCCAGTAACTATAATTACAATAAAATATTTCTAATAATAATACAACAAATTTTATTCCCTTAAATACTAATACTGTTCTTTATTACGTACATCTGAACAAATATTTGAAATAATATATACATAAAAAAATTAAAAATCTAGCGGAACTGATGAAATACCTGTAATTGCTATGAAGTCTTGCGCTGAATTTATTACTAAACTATTAAATCATGTTCTTAACACATGTATAGGACAAGGTATATTTCCTGAAAGATTGAAATTGGCTAAAATAATTCCTCTCTACAAAAAGGGTGACAAAAGTGAAGTTTATAAAATTATAGACCTATTGCTTTATTTATTTTTTCCCAAAAATATTGGAAAAAGTTATTACAATAATATTATGATCAGTTTTGAACCATCATAATATTGTCTCAAATAATCAGTATGGATTTTCGAAAGGTAAATCAACTGAACAGGCTTTATATAATTTAGTAAATGCAATTTTTAATAATCTTGATAATAAATCTTATGTAGCATGTGTATTTGCAGATCTCACCATGGCTTTTGATTGTGTAGGCCACAATATTCGGTTAAATAAACTAGATCGTTACGTACACAGGGATTATCAATCAATATTATTAGATAGTTCTTTCTAATCAATTTCAATTCACTAGTAGTGAAAATTGTATTGATAACTATTACGTATCTAGCACAGCTGAACCTAAAATAATTGATTTTGGAATACCCCTAGGTTCTGCTCTGTGGTCACTTGTGTTTATTTTGTATATTAATGATCTTCCCAAATGTACTGTATTACTAATGTAGCACTACGATGTTTGCAGATGATACATCAATGCTATTATCAGCAAAATATAAATTACAATTTGAATATAATATTAATAAAGTTATTAGTGAGATGCATACATGGTTTGTTATAAATAAATAAACTTTAAACCTTGGTAAAACAACTGTCATTCACTTTCTGTACAAATGCGTAATAAACCTGTACTTCATCAAAACATAGGTGGTTTAACATTAAATTGTGTTCGCAGTACTAAGTTTCTGGGCCTAATTTTAGACAACAGGTTAAACTGGGAAACCATATAAGCCAACTTAGCTACAAATTAACCATATTTCTCTAAATTAAATTTATTAACTGTTCCAGGATTTTACATTTAGTGTACATTACTATTTGTGTTATAAAATGTGCAGTACAAGAAAAATTTAGATATCTATAATAATATGCCTGGAAATTTATATAAAAACCACATTTCCTTTCTCTCTACTAATAAATATTTTTATGGGCCTAAATTGTTAAGTGGATTACCTATGAAGCTAAATTAAATTTTATTAAATAGGAATTTTCAAGATTTTAAATTTCATTTAAAATATATTTGATAGTTCTTACTCCACATTCTTGTAGGTAATGACTATTTTATTTTGTAATTTTGTTACGTTAATTCTTGTGTAAAGTTTCATTCTAGTTATAGTAAAAAATTTTTTTTTTATAGATTTTGTTTAATATTCTGTAATGACTACCTATTTATTACATAATTTTGTTACATTGATTTTATGTTTAGTATCATTCCAGTCATTATATATTGTTCAATGTTTTTATATAATTTTGTTTAATACTTTAATTGAAGGGAAGTCCACTGCAGTTATCTACTGTTTTTATTGGAAGTTTTATGAATAATAAATAAATACATTTCAAGGAACACAGGCCATGTTGTATCATGGCGTTTGGTGAATTCAAGCCACTGTCAAGCGAGTATTTTTTTTTTAACTTCGGTGCTCTAAATCTTTTCTTTTTATTTCATTGCAGTCTTTCAGTAGGAGTGATATGTCAGAATACCTTAGCACTCTGTTATCGTATATGTTTAGTTAACACTGATGGCTACTCGTAATGAAAGATGTGTATTAAACATACATTTTGGATCTAAGGCATACTAAAATGTGTACTTAACATTTTATCAATTCAGTTCTAAAGGTTTTCTTGTTCAAAAACTAATACCATCACCAGCGGTGAGGGTGAGGGGTGGTGGTGTAGTTACATAAAGCAGGTAACAAAAGTGCGCTTCACATAGTCACGATACTGCTTGCAAGCCTGCTTCACACGATGTTGCCATACATGTTTCTTCTGGTAAAATCACAATTTTTCATTGAAAAATTTTGCTATTTTTTGTTGGTTCCTCGAAAAGACCTTGTTATAATCGAGTTCTTGCTATTACGAGATTCTACTGTAATTATATAAGTTTACTCGATGATGGCTGCTGTCATGACAGTTGTGCAGTTTTATGATAGACCGCAGGTAACTTGAGACTGTAATAAACTACTGAGCAATGAGTGAGTTTTGTTATCAATATCACAGGCTGCATTAATTGCTGGCTAACGTATTTAGGTACTGATAGGAAATGCTGACATAAAGGTTATGACAGCTCAATTACTTGTTCCGTGTCTCCAGAACAAGATTTTCATTTTAAAGGCAAAACGTTGGATAGCTTCTCACACTCAGGAAACCATTTTTTAAAGTTGGCATTGTCTTTATCTATTACATATGTAGTAATACCCTCACTTTGTGTAAGGTTTACCAGACCAATATTATTTGTATTTACGGTACATTATTATTTTGTAATAATTCAGCAGCATAATTAAGTATCGTAAATGTGTAATACTTCTACTCGTGTAAGCATGAATAATGAATATTATGTTCATAGCCCACTAATGTGTGTTGAATGCTTCCTTTTTTTATGTTTAGTTTTGTGTCTTTTGCATTGGAATATTGTTGTGAATATACACTACAATAGGATGTAGGTTTCGTTGCAAATATTGCTTTAAACTTATGTGATAATTTCTTAACAAGAGTTTTGTAGACAACGAGACAAACATAGTAGTGCGATAGTGTTTGTCATAAGCTCTCTGGGGGAGGGGGGAGGCTGGTGTTTATGTAGTTGTTGAACACCCGACCTGCCAAACAAAGCACGAGCAGAGGAGGTGTAAGGGTGGTCCTTAACCGAGAAAATTTGGCATCTCAAGGCACAAAATTTTGCGGTTTAAACATTTTCCTACCGAAAGATTCTATTTATATAGTTGGTTAGCTTGTATAAATTGTGATTATTTAATATAAAATTGTTTCAGTGAACATTTTTTGCAAATGCACAGTTAAGCTATTTGTTGGAGCCTTGTCCACCACAGATCAGTATTTAAATACCAGAAGATACTTAAATGTTACGTGATGTAGTTTTCAAAATATTCTGTACTTGTATGCAAACGTAAATAACTATTATATGTAATAATTTACTCACTTTCATTACTGCAGTATTTTCATTAACTTGTTACAGTGCTGAATATCACAGAAATTTACTTTGTTATACACATTCACTAAATTGTTGTAATTTCTGTTAATTCTTGAAGTAAAAATTATTTAATCTTAAACTTAGTTAAAGTTATAAAATTCCACGAATTACCATATCAATTGATGTTTACTTATTTATTTTGGATATTTTATCTTACGGAAATATTCAGACGTAATTGTGCGATTAGTACCGGTATATATTTTGGGGGGCCTGGACCCCATTTAACCATACTATCTAGCGTAAGTTCAAACATTTTGGGCAGGAGGGGGAGGATGACTGGGGTCCGATGACACTCCCTCCCCTTCCGGCTGTGCAGCCCTGCATTGTATATCCAGCATGCTATTGTAGATTGTTTTCTCCTCCGTATTCAATAATTCTCTTCATAATTAAAAGTTGAAAAAACTAACCCGTGTTCAATAATGGGTGGTTTGGTCTTGGTATACACCTAGGATAGCAATGTTTGTTTGTGTATTAAGGAACCCTCATCCCCTCGACAAGTTCTTGATGCTTCTGGATTACATTACAGTGGTAATAGACCACTAGTATTACCTGCAATGTAACTGATAGGATGAGGCAATTGTGGTAGTGGTGGCTGTAGTCGCACAGTCTCCGTCAATAAAGATTGGAAGATTTATTTCATTTTGATGTGGTTTAACATTTACATATATCCATAGTGCGTTCAGAATGTTGTTAATCTTTCTGACGAGGGAAGCTTTGCTATTTTTTATAAATTTTACTGACTCAAGGGAAATCATCTCTACTAATGAAGCAGTTTTTGAATGCACAAATGAGAATGGTGAGAAAGACGTTGAATGTTTATTTGAACTATCATACTTTATTGTAAATATGTTTATGGGCCCTAGTTTGTGTAATTAATTTGATTGCTAGAAGAACTATTATTTAGCCAAAAAAATATCTTTTATATTAACAATAAAAACCATTCAACATGTCCCCTCCCCCTCCCCCAATAATGACGTACCGTGTGCTATGTAGTGGTATACACTTAACACCAGGCCTTTTTTTTTTTTTTTTGCGATTTTTATCGTAGTGAGATTATTATCGAAGCACAATACATCACAATCTTAATCACAGCACATTTTTCTAAAGCACCACGATGTTTATCACAATGCAGTTTTTAATATTGCAGCACGATATATCACAATATTTTTCAATTATTGTATAGCGATACATCCTTAATAAATATTGCACACCCCTATCTTCAGTCATATGGAGGTCATCTCAATAGCAGTGGTAAATAGTCTAGAGTCCAGGCATGCATTTCTCAGACTATGGTCAAGGTAAGTCTTGGAGTTCCTTTCCAGAGTTTCAGGAAAATTATGTACAAATATTAATGCTTAATTAGGCGCCTATTTAGCCCCTATACGTGTATTTCGATAAATTTCAGTCCAGGTAGTTTATTTGTTAGTTAAATTGCCAATGAAATATCTAATTATTCAGCTCCTGTGACATAACTGGCAACAGTATAAAACCCTCAGTCCTGGACCCAACATACAATACAAGAAGCTTAAATCGATGAACAAAAATGACATCAGCATATGCCAGTTTGTATGATGTTTCATTTGATCTAAAAAGGTTTTTTTTTTCGCAAACTTTGCAAAAATTTTTTATGACAAATTTTTTTCTAATCAGTGTCAGTTCTGTAGTTAATTAGTAATATGTAATGTTTTAAGTGTTGTAGTGTCAGTTGCCATATAATCTTGTTTGATTTTGGCCCAATATTTTCCTATATTTTTGAATGGGTTTATAATATTGTGATATTAATGTAATATATATTTTTCTTTTTTACAGACTTTAAACCTTTTGACTTGGAATCATGGTGGGGGAAGAGGTTATTCAATAACATCACAAAGTCAATATAAATGTTTTGAGATATGAAATGTAAAAATTCTACAATCCAGTTTCTACCGTGTCACATTTCCCCCATCGTCCCACGGACACGACAATAAGTTACTGAAACAACGTGAATAGGATGTGTTAATGCATGGGTATAGAACAGGAATTTCATGTTAAATTTGTTGTGTTTTCAGTATAGCATTAATTTGTTGTTGAGTTTGCCTTAGTATTTTAGGAAACAGATTTGCAACATTATTGAGACTGTTACTTGATTTTTCCCTCCTAAATTTCCTGTATGTAACAGTTAATTTTTTGTCAAAATCCTGTCAAGTGATGTGAATTCAACCCTTGTTGGAGGAGAAAATAGAAATAATACAGGATGTTGTGTTGCCATTTATTATGTCTGCCACTTTTTGTTGCGGCATAAGCATGTGGTTGGTAAGTTTCTGATGTGGAAGCAATTTTTATTATTTTACCATCCATTAGAATGTCTGTGATTATTTCAGGATGTAACAGTAACTTCAAATATCTGTATATTGCATCTGTTGTTACCACTCTACTTTTTCGTCAGATGTTTTTGATGTTGTGTGTGTATTGTTAATGGCGACAGATGTTTAAAAAAAGATGAAAATTGTTACTTGTAAGTCACTACAATATTTATATTGTGTAAATGTGTGTTAATGGTTCGGGATGTTGGAATGAATATTTTTGAAATGTTATGGTATTTGCACATGTAATTTATATTTAAATGTTGGGGAAAGGTGTTGAAGAAAGAAGTGTGCTCAATTGTTTAGTATACCTACCGTACTCGTAATGATGTCGGTTTGATGTTTGCAGACTGTGGTGGTTGTTGCATGAAGAAAAATATGTATGAAACATTCTCACTTGATTTTCTGAAAGCTATCAAAAACCATGGTGAACTGGAGGCATACATGCAAAGGCCTACCTTTTATAATCAAAGAGAGTGCAGAGAGTTCAATATCTGTAATGTATGGAACTTATTTTTGTCATCGCTAGTTTTATATGCAAGTTCAGGTGTTAACACAGAACTCCACAATTCTTGCACGACTTCTGTATTAATCTTTTCGATTATATCCTTCTGTGAACAGCTTTGGTTATTTTGTACGGACACAGTACAGAGTTTACCTCGGTTAATTTTTGTGTTCTTTGTACATACAATATTCTAATTTGTAGGACTTTCAATACTTTCAGGTTTGGTTGATCAAACTGGTTTATCTATAGAAGTATACACAATGCTGTTTTTTTAATGAATACAGTATGTGCAGTGTGTAAAGTTTTCCTAGTTGACCTGGTGCTTTTGTGTTTCTGAAGCGACAGTTTTTATAATTTCAACATGGTAGTACATAAAATCGTACTATAGCATGTTTGTGCTATATGATAGTAGTTGTTGCAGTCAACTTTTGTTACAATTAATAAAAGTTAACTTATGTACTTGTATAAAATTTGCAAGTATCTGTGTCTGTAGAACAATATTTGAATATAAACTGGAATGTATAGCTAATATCGGATACTGTTTTGTGCCATTTCTCATTTAAAAACACTACAATTTAATTTTGTATATCTTCAATTTGATAGATAATTTACTTTGGAAAATAAGTGGCCAAATGTTTTCTGTATCTGGTATCAGGGTTCTTGTATTACGTATATTTTCTAGGTATCAGGGTCAAGTATGTATTCATTTAGGAATAATGTTATTCTGAGAGTTTTTTTTTTTTTTTTTATTTATTTTACAGTGTGAGATGTTTGCCAGTAATTTTTTATTTTATATAGTATTCGGTTCAATTTTATTTGGCAACTTGTAAGTAGATTACTTTATCTACTTGTTAATGTTTTATTTCTCTGTTATGCACATTAGACCTGGTTGTGAACATTAGATATGGTAGCTCTACCTTGACGTTGATTTTTTTTTGGTGGGCCCAATTTTTAGCTCTTAATTTAATTTCCTTACCTTGATTCAATATGATCTTAGGTGATAGTTAATAGACTGATTGTGTGTTTTGGAAATTGTGTTACTTTGTGTTTATATTTTGTGTGTTGAATTTTTTATTTGTGAATTCATGCAGGTTTACTATGTATTGTTAGGCAAGCTGTAGTGCTGTACTGGAATTTAAATATAATTGTATTACATTTCATCCATAATATTTGCTGGCAGATATTTATTTTTGTTGCAGTAAAATGTAACATCTGTTTTATCTTTGTTGCAAGGGTAGCACTCCAGAAATTTATACATAGTTTTATGAATATGGTGTATTATTGTGCAATACGTAAGATATTTAACATCTTGTTACTGAAAATAATGGGAAAAAAGTACTAACCAAATATTATATAGTACTGTACGTACATGAATTCAAGTTGTGATATGATACATGTAAAAGTAATATACATAATGTACAGCAAAGATTAAAATTCTTTAGTGTTCCATGAAAGTGATGAACTACAGATTTTATTATAAACTAAATGTACATATTTTTGTATGTTATGCGTTGCATTTTACTTTGCGTTCTCGTTGGCATGTTCACGACACTCGTGACCGACGAGAACTGCTCGTATATACGTAGTCTATGTAGGAAGTGTTACAATCTCTGCTGCAAGGGAGATGGTCTACATTTCCCAGGAGCTATGACATTTGTTTGTTTGTAGCGTCGAGATTGTACCACTACCGCAGTATTGATTACTGCGTCAATGTGATATGTTGGTAGTAGCTGTGTAGTACAACTTAATATCTGTGTTTTGTAAGCATCTTGAGATTTTTAAATATAAAAAAATTGGCAGCTGATTTGTGAATGCAGGTCTATGTTCTTGTTGCACAAATATGTTAAGTTGAGAAGTTGCTTGTGTTTGTACATGTGTGCATTGTACATGCTGTTGTGGAATACAGCAGGGATAGCCAAACAACTCTGACCTGCCTGATCGACAGTACAAAATATTTAAGTCTGCCCCTGTTCTCTTCAGTTTCCCTTACTTGTTGTTCAGTGTCTCACCTTTCCTAAGTACAGTTATTGCAATTACCTCTTGTTTTGAGATATTTATGTGAATGTTGTGTATTAAAGTTGCATGCAAAAGGGCAGTCTGTACTGTGCTTTCTAGTATGAAACATAAGAATTTTGTTGTTGTTTACTCTATGTTGTACACCCATCTGATGAATTATGCGAGGTTACACACGGATGTTAACTTCTATTGTCATTATGATGTGTTTGGAAAAGAAAATAGAAAATATAGACTGTTTAGAGTTTTATTTATTGTTATTATTTTTAGATATTTAATTTAATTCTACAGAAGGTATTAATTTCATGTAGTGAAACTACCTGGTTTTTTGTTCATACATACACTGTGATCAGATATATTTATTGTCCATTAATGGTAAGTTTGGACTAGTAAATTGAGCCTTTAATTAGTCGCTCCAAGTGGTACATATTTTTCATAGGCAAGTCATAAATTCATGTTTGTTATATCATCAATTTTGAATAAAATATATTTTCACGTTACTGTACATACACATGAGTAGAATGCATTAGTGTATTGCATGCACAATTATTTTTGCCAGTTCCAGGAGAAGAATTTTTTAAAATTAATTTACTCAAACCATTTGTTGCAACTTATTACATTATAACCCTGATTCTACGAGTACTGGATTTTATTAGGCGGCAATTTTACAAGTCTGTTCTCAGGAACCGTCAATGCATTATATAATTAGTTGAAAATATTTAAAATATGCATTTAAAAAATTAATTTGCAAATCAACAGCAATAAAATAATTAAAATCTTGAGCAGTTGTGACTCTACTAAGAAATGTACCATACAGTACCCGAACACGCACTGCCTGTGCAACACGCGAAGGAAAATATCTAAGTACAAAGACAACATCAAGTATAATCCTTTCCTCTGAAGCGTTACTAGACATTTTTATTATTGCACGTGTACAAATTATATACTACGGTCTAGATCTTTAAAATGTAGGTTGTTCGTGATAAAACATGTTAAAACGTATACAGTGTCTCAGTTTAGGTTGCAGTACAGGGTTGTGTGGACGTTCACTCTCTCTTTCCATTGCACGGTAACTGCCGTTCGCACTGTCATAGTTTCGGCGTGTGCTGGTGCCAAATATCCCAACATTTTCACATTGTAACTTATATTGTACAGCATCAAAATGCACATGGGGTGATATACATATTTGGTTTATAATTTACATTATTTTAAGGGGTTGTAAAAATGTAAAAACTTAAGACTTTAAACTTGGTACGTACTGTTTTCCTTTATCCTTAAATATATCACATCATAACTTACAAAGTTTATTTACATCTTAAAGTTAAATAGAAACATGTACTCACAGAGTATCATGGAGGTTGACAGCTACACACGAAAAGGATGACACATTTTCCGCGGTAGTACATGTGTCTATTTAATTTAAAGATGTCATTACTTGCCTAGCTGCCTTTGTTTCCCTGTATTAAACATAACTTAACAAAGCTTCACATATCTGGACTCTTAACAAAAAAATCTGAAGACTGAATTTTTATTGATAGCTGTACATAAATTTTTTATAATGTTGTGTGTATTTTCTAACAAACTGAAACATCAAAGGGTTTACTGTAGCTAGATGGATGAAAGCGATGAAGTTTTCATAATGAACTAAATCCATTTTTAAAAGCAACCCTATCGCAATAGCTTTAGCCATTTTCTTGTTTATAGCTATGAAATCTGTGACGTATTGTCATGCACTCGTCCTGCAAACTAGATAGCTGAGTGTCTCTCGAAGTGTTGTCTGGGATGGTTAGTAAATAAGATACTGGCTTCCTTTAGTTAGCAGTTCCCTTCGTCCTGTGTCCTAAACTGGTTCAGGAGAGGCACTACAGTGGCTCGTGGCCAAGTGATTCGTTGTGTATGTTGACTGATTTCAGAACAAAAATATTGTATTTGTTTATTTTTATTAACATTTATTTATAAGGAAGGTAAAATAATAAAAGACACAATATAAGTAGCCTACTAGAAAGGGAGCGAAATATTGTGTTGATCTTATTTCAGTATTTTTCACGTACTATTAATGCATTAAGGAAGCTTTAGAAGAAACAGGATGTTCCAAACAAACCATTTATGCTCGTAGGGAGAAACAACACAAACACAGTACATCAAACTAACATGCAGAATTGAAACCATTAAGGAAAGGCAAACAAATTTACGTAAACAAATTTAAGGCTATGATCTCTCATTTCTACAACTTGTATAATAATTTTTTTAAATTCCTAAACTAGAGCAAATACAAAAATAAAACTGTCACCAAGTTTGTTTGCAAGGTTGTACTACTGTAAGGCATTTGGCCATCCCACCCCAGCCTATTCTGAATTTATATATATATATTTTTCTTTTCCTTTTCGTAACGTCTGCTTTTGGCTTTAATTATTGTGGTTAATAGTTATTAAAATCATTATTTTCATTGTTTGGTAATTTAAAATCCCCCGGCGTCAATATAGGCCTAGGATCCCTGGATGCTTGACTGAATTTTGGTTTGTAACAACTTAGTGTAATTGTTTATTTTTCAAAGTCGCCCGGCGGTAATATTCTTGTGCCCGGCCTCCCTTATAGTGTGTTCTGTGATTTAGTGCGACATGATGAATAAAGTGCTTCATATTACAGCCATAGATGAAGGCTGAAACATGGCTTCAAGTTTGTACAAGAACAGAAAAGTGAATATTTTATTTAAAATTCAAAGGACGTCTTATCATAAGATTGTAATTTTTCACTCTTGTTTATTTTGTTTTCACGATGGGCCAAACCATTTGAATCTATTCTAATTTATTTAACTGTAGTCACGCCGACCGGCGCAGGTATTTACATGTCAGAATTGGTTAATAAGTAAAATTTATAGTAACTTTGTTTAATTATTTAAGTAAGAAAAACGTAATTTTTTTATTGGAAGAATATTCATGTAATAAGTACAGTAATATAAATATTTAAGTACAAAGGCAGAGTATTTCCTCGGTAGGGATGGTTGGTCATCCTGGGGAACTTCCGCCGGGAGGCAGCAGCCGTGGCGCTGGACCTCGAGGCCCTTTTATTGTTGTGTGAGAAGCGGAGGCGTGCGGACGTGTCTCTGCGCGGGTCTTGAGCCGCCGCGTGGTTAAGCAGAGTTGAGTGTTAGTGATCATCGAGTGGTGAAGTGGGTATTTGGTCTCACCAAGAAGGGAATGGTTCTATTTTTTTTGCTCTATTGTTTTATTTAGTCGGTCAGCGCCAACGTTGCTGTTGTCTGAAGGTGTATCACCACGTGCACGTGGCACCATTTTTGTATTATCAGTGAAGTAAATGTCGCAGAATTAACTCAGTGTTTTTGTTCTGCCCTTGTCTAGTAATGGACCTGTTCCGGGAATGCTAGCTACTAGTAGTATTCGTCTTTTATTCACCGCACGAACCCACCCTAATTTAAAGAGATAAGAGTACTTGGCTCTACCGACTGAGCAGAATCTACTTAACGTCCTGTGGCTCGGCCGTGGTAAAAGTAGGTGTGTGCATGGGCGAGTCTTGGGGACAATTGAGGCCGCATACTCACCACGTGCAAGGCCGGATGCGGCCCTGTACCAGCACATACAAAATGGCGCCGAAACGTGGGGCCTAGTACGACCGTATCGCTAGGAGGTGAATATGAAAGAAAACAAGAGAGACTGTCGCCTATCTACATTCTACGTGAAGGACCAGATGACCAGCGTGCACGTGTGTAGAGATAAGAGCACGCGCATGTGCGAAGAGATAAGGAGAGATAACAGTGCGTGCTAGCGTCATCAAGGCGGCTAGCTACGAAGGGGAAGCGAGGACCAGGAAACCAGTGTACTTATCTATCACGGTGCAAGAACCAGGAAACCAGCAATTTATCTGTCACGGTGCAAGAACCAGGAAACCATCGTGCTTAACTATCACAGTGCAAGGACCAGGAATCCAGCGTGCTTAACGATTATGAAGCACGTGTGAAGAGAGGACGCCTTCGGCAGCAGGGCAACGACCCGCCACCCCAGGAAATTCAGGGAGGCGAGAGAAAACCAAAGGTAGGCCGGGTAAACCGAGCGAAAAAGGTAGTGTTGCAAACCAGTATGCATGTCCGAGGCAGAGCGAGTGTATGAGTGTATCTAGGGTATTTTTATCTCATGTGTGTAATTACGTGCACAAAATGTGTACAATTTTTGTGTAATGGTCCTGTATGTGTTATTTGCGTGTAATTTGAAAGTTTCACAACAAATGATTTAACTTTCTGAAAATTACTAACCAGGGTATTTTCTGTTTTGTAGCATTTGTAATACCTACAAAAATTTAACTTTCTAGTCAGCCAACTAACCTAAATGTGAAACGGCCTTTATGATTTTCTTTGATGCAGTGTGTAATTTTGTGTTACGTAACCAGCATGACTGTGTAATTTGGTTGATCAGGCCTGCAAACCTGGAGAGAATGTGTGCAGTACTGGCATGTGACATGCTGCGTGGACAACATTGGCCGGCGGTTTGATAATTGTTAAAATTGTGATTGCTAACTTTGGGGGATGTACGAGATGGGGGGTAGAGAAGGAGAAATGGTACTGGGGGGTAGTATTGAGATTGCTAGTGACGTTGAGGATCATGTGGGATTTGAAAACAGTGTTGACAGTGGGGAATTGAGAGAAGGTGGAGAAACGAGTGCCAGTGATAATGGGGAACACTGGGAAACAGGTACCCAACAGATCTCACCAAATCAGTTGAGCATGGGGGTAGTGATGCAGATGATTCAAGCAAATAGTGTAGCACTAGCTAAAGAAATAGGGCAAGAGGTAGGAAGGAGAATAGAGGTGTGGGGGAGGAGTATGGAAAGCAAAATGGATGAGACTGTGGAAAGGTTAGAGCAAAGGTTGACGGCAAAGCAGGAGGAGAGATTGTGTGCTACAGCATCAGTTTTACGTGAGGAACGTAATAAAGAAATTAATGTGGTTAGGGAGGAAGTAGCACAGATTAAAGAGGCAGTCGAGGTAAACAAGGGCATGGTGCATGAGATAGTGCACAAACTCGCGGATAAACAAAACGCGATGGGAGAGGCGCTGAGTAATGAGTTGGGGGAGCAAGGGGAGAAAGTTGAGCGAGTACGGAACCGCACCGTAGAAATAGAGAATGCTGTAGTCGGTTGCGAAGGAAAAATTAGTAAACAGGAGCAGGAGATGACA